>JAUPMG010066683.1:0-27245 GCA_031762675.1 Pachysandra terminalis
GACTTGATAACTATTCAGTCCTATGAGAGGACACTATGGTCGGACCAAGCTGAGTGAGCGAACCCACCTAGGGAACCTCTTCAGTCTTGCGGAGAGACAACTGCCTAAGGATTCGCACGTTGGTGTAAGCTTGGAAGATGGTATGCTATCCCAAGGATCCGCACGTTGGTGTAAGCTTGGGAAATAGCTAGGCCATATATATATACCCTCTTTTGGGTTGTGAAGATGTATGAATCCCTGACGGATACCTCAGGTGGCTGCAAGTCTTAGCAGAATGACCCGTGATAAAAAATAAGTGGGGGGATTGTGCCTCCTAGGTTGAAAACCCTTAAAACTATGCGGTGCCCATAAAATGGTCATATTCCTTAGTCTGTTCATACGGGATGTGCATTCAGGTTGCTGGGACACCCTAGGACGAATTCAGGTTGCTGGGACACCCCGGATAGAGATCGAGATCTGGTGGAATCATACAATATTTCACATCTTAGATTGCTTAACATTTCTCTTGCATTGCACGTCTGTGTTGATATTATTGCGAGTGCCACTTGTATGATGCACTTAGCCTAATTTTCATACTATAAAATCAATGCATGTAGCGTAGGATCACAGACCACTGAGTAATACTCTGTGAGGATGGGAGAGAATTATTATTGTGTGGCACAACTGTACACTTTACACTCATATTATACTTATTACATAGTTGTACATGTCTGCACTTTTTCTCAAATACTGGAACATGAGTGAATGCCCTTCATCAAAGGTTTACTCATCCGGGCTTCCAGCTTATGGATGTGAGGTGGGAGCAACCCAAGAATGCATCTGAGATCAGGAGTTTCCTAGGTCTTTCGGGATACTATAGGAGGTTCATCCAGGGATTTTTTCTATAGCTACACCATTGACTCGCTTTACTTGGAAGGAAGTAAAGTTCACTTGGGATGAAAAGTGTGTCTGCATTCGAAAAGCTGAAGAAGAGATTGACATCGGCACCTGTTCTTGTGGTACCTGTTGCGGGAAAGAAGATGGAGGTCTATACGGATGCGTCACTATAGGGCTTGGCAGCTGTTCTGATGCAAGACGGTCACGTCGTAGCCTATGCGTCACGACAGTTAAAGGTTCATGAGCGTAATTATTCTACTCATGATTTGGAGCTGGCGGTAGTGGCTTTTGCATTGAAGCTGTGAAGACACTATCTCTATGGAGTGGAGTTTGAGCTGTTTTCAGATCACAAGAGTCTGAAATATATTTTCGCGCAGAAGGATCTGAACATGAGCCAGAGGAGGTGGTTAGAGCTTGTGACGGATTATATCTCTATGCTTAACTACCATCCTGGGAAGGCTAACGTAGTAGCAGATGCCTTGAGCCGCAAGCCGCGTGGAGTTATTGCACATTTGACGATACAGGAGTGGAGCTTACAGGAGATTATCTCAGACTTGGGAGTTCAGCCATTGGACCAACAGCGAGGTGGCTATTTGTTCAATCTTGTAGCCAAACCATCACTAGAGCAGCGGATTGCAGATAGGCAGAAGAATGATATAGAGTTGCAGTCATTTGCAGTAGACGACAGCAAGCTAGAGTGGACAATGCACATAGATGGTCTGATCAGATTTCGAGGATGACTTTGCATTCCAGATGTCCAGAGCATCGGGAGAGAGATCTTGGTTGAGTCACACAAGTCATGCTACTCCATTCATCTAGGAAACACGAAGTTGTATCGGGATCTATGCCAGAATTATTGGTGGCTAGGAATGAAGTGGGAGATCGCATTGTACATGTCATGATGTTTCACTTGTCAGCAGGTGAAGGCCGAACATATGAGATCTGCATGACTTCTACAACAGCTACCGATTTTTGAGTGGAAGTGGGAGCATATAGCGATGAACTTCGTGGTAGGACTACCGAAGACGCTAGGTAACCTAGATTCGATTTGGATGATTGTGGACAAATTGACCAAATCTGCTCATTTTCTACCTGTACGAATTTTAGCCACAGCAGATGAGATTGACAGGATTTACATATGCGCGATCATGCGACTGCATGGAGTACCGGTTAGCATCGTCTCAGATCGTGGATCCTTGTTCACGTCCAAATTTTGGGAGGCACTATAGAAAGCTATGGCACGAGATTAGACTTTAGCACAGCATATCACCTATAGATGGATGGTCAAGCCGAGCGAGTCAACCAAGTTCTTAAGGACATGTTACGAGCATGCGTAATCGATTTCAACGACAGTTGTGGAAAACACTTATCACTAGTGGAGTTTTCCTACAATAACAGTTACCATGCAAGCATAGGCATGGCCCCTTTCAAGGCTTTGTATGGCCGAACTTGTCGTTCGCCAATGTGTTGGGCTGATTTTGGGACTAGAATTGGTACAACAGACCACAGAGAAAGTGAACCTTATTCGGGAAAGACTAAAGACAGTGCTAAGTAAACAGAAGAGCTACGCGGACAAGAGAAGATGAGACTTAGAGTTTGCGGTCGAAGATCACGTGTTTCTCAAAGTTTCACCATTGAAAGGCGTTATGCGATTCGGCAAGAAAGGGAAGCTAGTTCCACCCTTTGTCGGACCTTTGAAGTACTTGAGTGGATCGGACGTGTGGCTTATCGGGTAGCCTTACCACCGCAGTTGTGAGCCATTCATGATGTATTTCACGTGTCTCTTCTTCAGAAATATGAACCTGACCCTTCACACGTACTGGATTGGACGCAACTAAAACTTCGTGAAGATGTAACCTACGTTGAGAAGCCGATGTGGATCCTAGATCAGAAAGAACAAGTGTTGCGGACCAAGATGATACCAGTAGTGAAGAATCAATGGGGACATCATGACGAAACTGACGCATCTTGGGAGTTAGAGTCGAAAATTCAAGCGCACTATCCGATATTCATGGATTGAGGTACGCAATTTCGATAACGAATTTCTTTTAAGAGAGGTAGGTTGTAAAGAACTGAATCCACTAAAGGAATGCCCAGATTTACTAATTTAATTTTATTAGATTTATTTATAATTTTTTGGAATTTGTTTAATATATATGTGTGTGAATTAACTATAAGGGGTACTGTTTTAAGGGTATATGAATTTTGGGGTTGATTTGATATATAGGAAAACAAGAGAGCTGGCTGAATAATTAAATTCAACCACAATTGTTCGGCGCGCGATTAGCGTATGAGCTGATCGTGCATGAAACGAGAATGGAAGGATTGGGTTGAGAGAGAGAAAGGACGGAAGGTCTAGGGTTTTGGTGTTACTATCCTCATCTCACTCTCCTCTTCATTCTAGATCCGAGATCCGAGAACTGAAAGAGAGGTTGAGAAGAAAAAAGAGGAGAAGAAAGGATTCGGTTCAAGGTTTGATCGTGTACTAAGAAGGATTCGTGTTCGCTGGCACCAGCTTGGAGAGAGGAAGAGGAGAAACAGCTAAAGACTAGCATCACTCGACAAAGACGATCATGTAAGTTGTGTAGATGTTGTAGTTTTCGTATGATTATTGGATGGATTTTCATTGTGCTCTGTTTTTGATGATTCATGTGTTTTCCATGGTAATAATGTTTAGATTGGTTTAAATATGTGTTTTTGGTGTTGATTTTGATGCTAGGAAGTACTTAGAATGTGTGGTGCTTGTTTATACTTGTTTTAGATTTGAGTGGAACTCACGGACCAAAGATTTGAAACCCATAAATTACCCAGAAGGAACCCAGATCACAGCACTGCCGGTAGGGTTTGGTCCACCGACCACCCTACCTACAGAGAGCATTTTCTAGGCAAAATTTGCTATTCGGCAAGCATCGGTCCACCGATGACCCTGCCGAACAGCCCAAAAAACACAGAGGATCGGTAGGGTTGATCGGTCCACCGACCACCCTACCGACAGAGACCTAATTCACAACCAAATTTGCTATTCGGCAGGGTTCGGTCCACTGACCACCTGCTGACAAATTGAAAACTTGTACAGTTTTGAGATATTTTGTGGAATCCTTGGGTGGATGATGAAGGGCTATGGCCATGTTTCGAAATTGAGTTCCGAAAGTTAGTTTTGATCTGAAGGCAGCTAGCCTACCTGCGGGGAGTCAAACTAAGCTTTCCGATGTGTTGTGTGACCATCAGCCCACCCTAGGACAGATATGAATGTGACTTGGAATTGGATAGGATTACTGTTTTTATGATTTTGTGGAGTGATAACCATAGGAAGCTTATGAGAATGGGCAATCGGATTATCCGCGTGTATGGGCACGTGGATAGTTTCCAATTCCTATCCTCATTTGAGATCCTGGTTAATGCATTACATTCTAGGTTGAGATTGAATGATAATTGAACCGGGAGGTGGAAATCTATGGAGAAACTTGGTGAAGCCTTTGAAGGGTTAACTAAACTCGTGGGGTGAAAAGATCCACTTAAATACTGGTAGGATGCTTACAAGATCCTATACAGGTTCGCTACCCCTCGATATGGTACACTTGGAAATTAGCCATATGATGGACTTCATACCATGGCTTAGTGCTCGGAATGAAGATGGGGCTTCTGGCAGTCCCTAGGACGATGTCCTGAATTTTCTTAGATGAGAAGCCTAGGGTTGAGGTCCACTTATCAGGATACGTTAGCTTAATCATTCACTTAGCATCTTAAATTATGATTGTTTGGCTTCTATGCATTCGTATTATGATTGTCACATGTTCCGCATCATTTATAGATCATGTGACTGCTCATTCATTTATCTCATTCCATGTTAAATCACTCATCTTCTATTATGATTTATTTTTGTACTAACCCTTGATCTGATTTCCATAAGAAGACGGGTAATTGTCTCGCACTTACTGGGCATTCTATGTCTCACGCAACTTTTCGTGTTGCAGGATGGGAGTAGTATTAGAGGACGTTGTAAACTTGTGACTGCTCTATTTCATTGCTTTCTTAGTGATTGTTTGGTGGGATCTCCTGATTACTGGATCTTTACCGAAATTCGTGTGTTTTTCTACTGTGATTACTTGTGGAGGGTTATGACTTAGCTGAAGTCATTGACCTAATTGAATAACATTTTGGGATGTAATACGTTAATAACTTGATGTATTTTTCTAGGGCATTGTAGACCCTATTGATCTTGGCTCAGCTGTAGCCTAAGATCTCTTATTTACACGTGGTTATTTACTTTAATTTATTGTTGATTAGACTTCCGCACTTTGATGAACTATTCAATGAAAGTATGTTATTAATCTTATTGTTCTTACTTGTGGTTTGGTAGTAATCTGCGGTCCATGCATGGACCCTGAAGGTCCCACCTCGAGATTCGTGCCATCCCTTATTGGGATTCGTGCCCCTGGATCTAAGGCGTGACAGCTGAGAATTTCATCCAATGGCTGAGATTAATGACTCCTAATTAAGGGCTGAGATTAAAGTTTAATAGTTACTAATTAGAGAATCTTTAAGTGCCTATATAAACATAGGACCATTAGAGGTTAGAGTCACCACTAGAATTCGTTGAAGAATAAGAAGAAGAAGAAGAAGAAGAAGAAGGAGATCAGAGGTGTAACTCACTACAACACATGACCAAATTAAGGTAAGCATTCAGGTTTATCATAATTTATGGTTTTAATAGGAGCAATGTCAGTTTTCAATCGTTTTCCAAAAGTTTTACTTGTTTTCTAAGTTTAATGGTAGGAAGAGGTGAGATTGTTTTTAGGTACTGATTTATGTGATGTATTTATTGGATGTTTTATGGAATTCAATATTAACTATAGTCAATTAACAAAGTTTTGTGATAAGAGTTGAAGAAAATGATGAAATCTGGAGATTTTGGCTAAAACCTGAACTCCGACAGCTTCCTCGGCATGCCGAACAATCCACTGAAACCACTCAGAACCGTTCGATAGCCTCCTCGGCATACCGAAGGTCTACCAAACCCAACTGTAACTTGTTTTGAATTCTGGAAAGTGTACCGAGACCCCACCAAGACATAACCAAGACCCCACTGAATCTCAGAGACCAAAATAGTCTTACTGGAAAGTATACCGAACTGACACTCGGTATACCGAAACTCTACTGAGTCTGACAATGTGACCAACCCAGAACCCATTAAGATTTCAGCAGACTATTCGGTCTACTGAAAGTCCACCGAGACCCTACCAAGCCTATTCTGGCAGACCCCTAGGTCTACCGAGATTTACAATTTTGGGTTGTTTGATCTGAAATTTCACACATATGTTTAATATGATCTGATTTAATTGAATATCCTATTATATTGGTTCGAATCTATGTGTATCATATGCTCACATCTTATTTGATCCTACTTGCTTTCACATTACATGCTTATTTCATGATCTATGAACGCTATCGTGTTAGTTAAGATTATAACACATTGTACACATGATTTGAATGATTAGTTAATGGGCACTTATTCACACGCACCTCACTGGCTTCATGACCATGGATTTGGTCTGTAAGCTTTACCCTTTTGTATGTGAATCCATATTTTGGATTTGAAGGCTTTTAAGAGTGACTTTATGATCTGGAAATCATAATGAGTGATGAGACTTGCATTTTCTATGTTGAGGGACTAACTATCCCAATATATCAATTTATTAGTCCTATGGACCTTATTGAGTGAATCTATTGATTATTGATAAATAATGTTTCCCTGAGGAGATTTCACACTTATGATGCCTTGGATATTTTGCCCTTGACAAAAAAAATAAGTGGGGGAATTGTTCCCTCTAGGTCGAAGCCCCTTAAAATTATGATACGTACATAGAATATCCTATCTTTGAGAGTGGCCGTGTATGCGGGGGATAGTTCGTTAAGACACTGATCGATCATGTGGGGACTTATGTTATGAATATACCTAACAGTTGCATTGCATATTAGATATTTTTTGCTAGATCACACTTGGTGATTATACATGATAGGTGCACAAAATGCATTATTAAATCTCGACCTCATGCATATTATACATGTTTCACTTGCATATTGATATTTATCACTTATTATGTGTTAACAAGCATCATATATCACACATTATGTTATTATTTATTGGATTACTATTGGAGAGTGGCATTATCCCTACTTCAATCATATATTTTGTTAAACTTGTTTATTTACGAAGCTAAGTGTAGCTTACTCTATCAAGCAATCATATTTCAGGAATTATAGAAGTGGATGACTTGGAGTATGGAGACCAAGCCTTGGACCAAAGTATGGAGGAAGCTACTGATTTTATCGAGGAAGCTAGTTAGGATATTTATTAGGAATTTTACTCGTTTTTGCTGGCTTCCATGCCAAGGTTTACTAATGGCAATTGTTGGGCCATATTTTACATAGGAATTTGGTTAGCATGGAACTAAGTATTTTATTTTGATTTTCTGCTGCAATGATGTTATGTTTTGATTGTAATAGCCTTATTTTAACTATCTTTTTCATTATTATAAAAAAATTCTCATATTTCACTTATGGTTTGGCTATTATTGATTACCACTCCCATTATGGAATGGGGTGAGAGTTATATTTCAGACTTTGAGCGACTCAAATGAGATCCCTTAGGTTCGGGATGTGACAGCTAATCCTCATCGGGACTTTGCGGAAATATCAACATCTAAACCTCCTTGGGACATTGTTGAAATCATCAACAGCTAATCCTCCTCGGGACTTTGCTGAATCCTCAACAGCTAATTCTCCTTGAGATTTGCTAAAATCATAAGAAACTAATCCTCCTCGGGACTTTGCTAAAATCTTCAACAACTAATCCTCGTTGGGACTTTGCTTAAATCATCAACAGCTTATCCTCCTCGAGACTTTTCTGAAATCATTAATAGCTAATCCACCTTGGGATTTTGCTGAAATTATCAGTACCTAATCCTCCTCAAGACTTTGCTGAAACCGTCAACAGCTAATCCTCCTCAGGACTATGATGAAATCATCAATAGCTAATCCTCCTTGAGACTTTGCTAAAATCATCAACAGCTAATCCTCCTCGGGATTTTGCTGAAATCATCAGCAGCTAATCCTCCTCGGGACTTTGCTGAAATCGTCAACAGCTAATCCTCATCGGGACATTGCTAAAATCATCAACATCTAATCGTTCTCGGGACTTTGCTGAAATCATCAACAGTTAATCATCATTGAGACCTTGATGAAATCATCAACAGCTAATCCTCCTCGGGATTTTGCTGAAATCATTAGCATCTAATCCTCCCCGGGTATTGCTGAAATCATCAGCAGTTAATCCTCCTCGAGACTTTAATGGAATCGTCAACAGCTAATCCTCTTCGGGACTTTGCTAAGATCACCAACAACTAATCCTCCTTGGGATTTTTCTCAAATCATTAGCAACTAATCCTCCTCGAGACTTTCCTGATATTGTCAATAGCAAATCCTCCTCGGGATTTTGCTGAAACCATCAGTAGCTAACCCTCCTCGGTATTTTGCTAAAATCATCAACAGATAATCCTCCTTTGGAGTTTTATGAAATCCTCAACAACTAATTCTCCTCGAGCCTTTGCTAAAATCATCAATAGCTAATCCTCCTCGGGACTTTGATGAAATCGTCGGCAGCTAATCCTCCTTGGGACTTTGCTGAATTATTCAACAGCTAATCATCCTCAGGACTTTGCTAAAATCATCAACAGCTAATTCTCCTCCGGACTTTGCTGAAATCATCAACAGCTAATCCTCCTCGGGGTTTTGCTGAAACCATCTGCAGTTAATCCTCCTCGGGACTTTGCAAAAATCAACAACAACTAATCCTCCTCAGGACTTTGCCGAAATCATCAACAACAAATCCTCCTCTGGACTTTTCTCAACTCATTAGCAGCTAATCCTCCTCGAGATTGCGCTGAAATCGTCAATAGCTAATCCTCCTCGGGGACTTTGCTGAAATCATCAACAGCGAATCCTCTTCAGGACTTTGCTGAAATCATATATATCTAACCCTCCTTGGGATTATGCTGAAATCATCAGCAGCTAATCCTCTTCGTGACTTTGCTGAAATCGTCATCAACTAATCCTCCTCGGGACTTTGCTGAAATCATCAATAGCCAATCCCCTCGGGACTTTGCTGAAATCAACAACAACTAATCCTACTCGGGACTTTGCTAAAATCATCAACAGCTAATACTCCTCGGGACTTTGCTGAAATGATCAACAGCAAATCCTCCTCACGATTTTCCTGAAATCATCAACAGCTAATCCTTCTCGGGATTTTGCTGAAATCATCAGCAGCTAATCCTCCTCGAGACTTTGCTGAACTAACTGATAGCAAATCCTCATCGGGACTTTGCTGAAATCCTCAACAGCTAATTCTCCTCAAGATTTTGCTAAAATCATCACTAGCTAATCCTCTTTGGGACTTCGCTGAAATCATTAATAACTAATCCTCCTCGGGACTTTGCTAAAATCGTCAACTATAAATCCTCCTCGGGATTTTGCTTAAACTATCAGCTGTTAATCCTCCTCGGGACTTTGCTGAAATCATCAACAACTAATCCTCCTCGAGATTTTACTGAAATCATCAACAGCTAATCCTCGTCGAGATTTTGCTGAAATCATCAGCAGCTAATCGTCCTTGGAACTTTGCTGAAATCGCCAATTGCTAATCCTCCTCAGGACTTTGGTGAAATCATCAACAGCTAATCCTCCTCGGGACTTTGCTGAAATCATCAACAGCTAATCCTACTTGCGACTTCGCTAAAATCAACAACTAATCCTCTGCGGGATTTTGCTAAAACCATCAACATCTAATCCTCCTCAGGACTTTGCTAAAATCATCAATAGCTAATCTTCCTCAGGAATTTCTTGAAATCATCAACAGCTAATCCTCCTCAGGATTTTGCTGAAATCATCAGCAACTAATCCTCCTCGTGAATCTTTTGAAATCATCAACAGCTAATTCTCCTTGGGACTTTGCTAAAATCGTCAACAACTAATCCCCCTTAGGACTTTGCTGAAATCATCAACTAATCCGCCTCGAGAATTTGCTAGAATCATCAACAGCTAATCCTCCATGGGACTTTACTAAAATCATAAACAGCTAATCCTCCTCGGTATTTTACTAAAATCATTAGTAGCTAATCCTCCTCATGCAATGCTGAAATAATCAATAGCTAATCCTCCTTGGGACTTTGCTGAAATCGTCAATAGCTAATCCTCCTCTCGACTTTGCAGAAATCATCAACAGCTAATCCTCCTCTGGACTTTGCTGAAATATCAACTGCTAAACCTCCTTGGGACTTTACTGAAATCATCAATAGCTAATCCTCCTTGGGACTTTGCTGAAAACCTCAACTGCTAATTCTCCTCGAGATTTTGCTAAAATCATGAGGAAATAATCCTCCTCGGGACTTTGCTGATATCGCCAATAGCTATTCCTCCTCAGAACTATGCTTAAATCATCAACAGGTTATCCTCCTCGGGACTTTGCTGAAATCATCAACACCGGAACTTGAGTATTTCCAACTTCCGGGTTTGGCACAACATTAGGTGGAGGTGAATTCTCTCCCGTAGGGTCGAAAGGATCGGATGGTGGAGGAGGTAGTGGAGCATGGGATCTTCTAGAAGAAGATGACCTAGTGATTCTAGCCTTCTTGTTAGGACCTTGGGTATTCTTGGTTCTAAGCATGATTGAAAAGAAAATACGGAATCAAAATGGAGAGGAATGGAATTCTTATTGGCGAGGACCGATTGGAGATTGCTTCCAATGGATTAAGAAGACCTTGAAGAGTTTGGAGAGTGCCCTAGAGGAGGTTGGAGGAGTTCTTAAAGAAGAATGAAAGTTTAAGGTAGATTTTTCCTTTTAAAAACTCTCAGTATAACCCTCGGTCTGTCTCGGTAAGACGTTTGGTAGGTCTTGGTATCTGCCGAGCGATCTACCGAAAATTAAAACTTTTAATTTTCAATTTTAATTTTTTTTATAATTTTCCTAAAATGATTCTTAGAAGTTTTTATATAAAAATGCCCTTCCATTGCCAAGTATAGTTTTATTTAAACTTACATTAAGTCATCGGGTCAGTTCCAAACCCAGATTGACTTATAATCCGATCTCTCAAACAAGATTATTTATTTTATAATTAAATTGCTTCATTTAACACTTCTTCTCATATTATAATTTACCTTAATTTTTAATAACTTCCTCAAGAATTTTCCTATTTAAATTTTGGTCAATATTAAGGTTCATTATTACCAGTGTTTTTCCCGATGAGTTCCTAGCATTATTCTTTTATGCACTAATGCTTGGTATTCTCAAGAATTTCTCAATCGATAGTTAACCATAACTCTACTCAGTAGACACATTCTGATTCTAGATGGAAAGGTATGTTATATTAAATGAGTACACTTAACATCCTAAGTAGTTGGAAATTTCTTCATAACTCAAGGAATAGACCCTAACTGAATA
This sequence comes from Pachysandra terminalis, assembly GCA_031762675.1. Lineage (NCBI taxonomy): Eukaryota > Viridiplantae > Streptophyta > Magnoliopsida > Buxales > Buxaceae > Pachysandra > Pachysandra terminalis. The sequence goes on from JAUPMG010066683.1 coordinate 11,375, forward strand.
AATCTCTAAGTTCTCATGTGGTGATCTCATTGTTCACAACAATCCCTCAAGTAGTTGTCACAGTTCATATGAAACTCCAACACATCTTCACAATTAATTTCCTAATTCAATATGTTGCTAAGCATGTGGTTAAAAGTCTACATACAAATTGTACTCATCCTCCTAAACATCTGTATTTAGACTCAAGCATAAGGAATACACCACATCCATTAATTAATTTGGTAATTCACATGAAGTAATTAAATGATATTCAATTCAAAACAAATTCACTCGAATCAAGTAATTCAAACATAGCACTCAATTTGAACAATTCACAAGGTTACTTCATATACTTTTCACACATAGCACATAAACATTCCACACTACTTAATCACATATTATATCAAAGTATATTGCACACAATACAATGATGTGGATCCTTGGTTCACATGTTTCTATGTTTCATCCTAGGATTTCACCATATCCTACAATTTCCCAAGCCCTAGATAACTAAGAACCTAGTGTTCTGATACCACTCTGTCACGGCCCAAATCTGAGATATAAGATCTCGAGGATTTACGAGGATAACCTTCGGATCCAATGCATGGACGTGGATAGTCATTCACCATGATACAACATCACATGGTTAATCAGATATAATAGCACAAATCAGTGAAAGTCTGGATAATTTAAAACCATAACCTCAACTCATACTAGTTGAGTAAAAACCCGCATGATTCTGAATATCTAAATTAGTACAACTTAAATGCCCTCATTGGGTAAAACCAAAGTCATTAAAACTAAACAATATCCATACTATGTATCTAAAATAGGAAAATCATCAATTATGACTAATCTTCATCTCGACCCGCAAATTACACGAACTGTTCACCTATTTCAACATAAGGGGTGAGCTACAGCCCAGTAGAGAAATCCAAAGAAATCACAGCAGTTATTTCCAAAGGTTTATAACAACACAGATTAGTTCATGCAATTTCACTCAACAAGTAATATCACACTCACAGGGTATTAGCATGCTTAGTATCACACTAACATACTACACAAGAGATATATCACATAACAGAATGTAATCCCATTACATTACAACAAGGTTCATCAATCACATTCATAATCATAACGCATCATAACAATTACTCACATGGTCCCACCATGATAAATCATAGGTCCACATGATCCCATCATGCATTACACCTAACTCACATGGTCCCACCATGCCTATACACAAGGACTACATGATCCCATCATGCCACTCCGGTCTGCTGGTATTCGTAGCCTGCTAGTATCCGTAGCTTGCCAACCTCTCATGGCCCCCCTCACGTGACACCCACCCACATGACACCCGTCCGAAATTAGGCTCCACAATCCCGGTAAACCACAAACAGAATCCTCCTCAACTGATAATGCTAATCATTTGATAAAGTCCAACGTCGAATCATGCGGAAACAAACCTCTATCACTATGCGAATCACTACTATAGCAAGAACAACTGAAATATCACATATCTATAACAATACTCATAAACAAGTCATTCACGCCACAGAAGGGTTTTTCATTAAGTTACTTATTAGGTTTTAGCTGAAATTCCTCTTTGGAATTAAATCATTATAAATACATTATTGGTGTCTTTTATCTTTTCTTTATAGTTACGCTAACACACCTTCCTTTTCATAAATTCTAGGGTATGGATGTATTTGCAACTACATCGTCCCTTATACTTATGGAGGTACTTGGTTAGTGTTAGGGTTATACATATTTACATATATTTTAGCAATCAACACCTAGCAAGCATTTCTCACATTTATATGATTCTGCCTGTTGAATACGCTTAATTCAACTGTCATCATCTTATAGTTATATGTTATGAAATCTTATTCATTAAGCAATTATTACTCCATACCAATACTCTTAATAGTTATAATCTTTTATTGAATTAGTCCTTGTCTTAATTACCATTAATTCTTCTATCTTCGTAACACTATCTACAGTGTTCTCATGAATGTAAACTTATTAACTACATTACATTGTTCCAATAGCAATCTGAATCCTACATTAACGTCTACTAGTTACATCCTTAAATATTCACAAACTAACAATTTACTCAATCATAACAATTCATTCAGCACACTATGCAGTTCTCTCATCCATGCTCACAAGGATTGGGTATCATGCATGATAGTCCGCTCACAACTACATACTAGTATGATACAGTATGCTCCATGCTTACTCTCAAGAGTGTCAAGCCTCTCTTTTCACGAATCACAGTTCAATCGCAACCACATGATATGCATGCTATTATTTCTGTTATGATCACTGGACGCTCACTCTTGATCCGGACTGCAACACCATGCAACTCACTCTAGGAGTCATGGCCCCTTTTGGGATAAGGATGTATCGCCGATTTTGTGTGTACAATACAGTTTTAGGGAGTCACAACCCATGGGGATTTGTGCCCCACCTCTATTTTTGATCATGGGAACGAATTCTAGGGCTCACCAAGATATCCCCCGTGGCACATCTGAGCTCATAACATCCAACCTTTTATCAATAAATAAAGAAACATCTAGGCCTATTGGACATCTTTGGTCCTCACCCTATCTCTGGGCCTATTGGATATCTCTGGTCCTCACGCTCACTTTGCCTCTGGAAGTAGCATCCCAAATCAATCAGGAGTTGAGTCAACACTGGTCGTCCCGACCATGAAGTCAAATGCAAGGCTTTAGCATTATGATTCAATTAGATTTAACTAACGCGGTACGCAAACAACATCATTCACTAGGAATCAAATGAAGATCAACAACGAAAACTATCCATGCGCCCATACACTCGGATAATCCAATTGGATACTATCATAAGCTTCCCGGACGTCCAACATTGCCACAACCATTCACATCATCAAACATCATGAATTTGCATCTCCATGTCCAACATACTTAGAAGGATTCACAAGTCATCATACATATGCATCACGCTCGTACTAGTCCACAAACAACATAATACTAATCTCATGCTTATACATAAAATGAAATGAACAGATATAACCAAGTGTTTCAAGGACTTACATCATTAGCCTTTCCTCCACAACACTATGTCTTATGCTATCATTAAGCCTAAACATCAAACACAATATATATCTCATGCCTATGCATAAAAGTCGAGCAAGGGTAATCATGCTCATACATGGTCTTATACCATACTATTCCTCATAGCATAGGGTTAAATCTACGAGTTATGTCAACTGATACAATAACACTATCAGGGTACTGAAAAGTATTTAAAGTTCTCCAGTCTAATCTATAGGTCTGGGTAGGCCTCTACCAACCTCGAACCTCACAACAAGTCTCACTCTAGTCTCAGTGAATCTATACTATCACCAGGTCTCAGTATCAACCCTAGTCCAATCACAAATCCGTCATATTACCGGGCGGTGCTATAACTATAGTGGTGGCATACAAGTTGTAGCCGCACACATCCAACTCTAAACCAATCCAATGCACATCCTCAGGTCTCCTCACACGAGGCACCATGTCTACCTCTCATAGCAGGTCTAGTCGGGAAACCCAGTTGGTAAACCGGTCCCTCCCAGTCTCCCAAATACTCATAACACTCATCATTCTTTAGTGGATGCATCATTGGAAGTAGTCCACTTAGATCCCCCAAGTACTCCTCTAAAAATCCCTCAAACAGTCCCAGTCGGTGGACCGACCCCCATAAGTCAGACAAATTTTTTTGTGGTTATTGGATTCATCGGTGGACCGACATCCGCTGACGGAATTGTCGGTGGACTCATCGGTGGACCAATGGGGTCCGCCGACGACCACAAGATGGTCTTTGTCGGTGGGTTGGTCGGTGGACTGACCACCTGCCGACGGTCTCCTCGGTGGACTGATGGGATCCACCGATGACCATGAATTTACAAGGCTTGCCTCTGCCAGAGGGTTCTTCGGTGGATCAACACCCGCTGATGCCCTCCAATCAATCTCAGGTAGGGTTCATGTCGGTGGACCGACCACTCGCCAACGGTCTCGTCGGTGGCTTCGTTGTTAGACCAATGGGGTCCACCGATGACCACGACTCCATCCATGGGTTGGTCAGTGGACCGACCACCCCCCGACGGACTCTAACTAACAGGTTGGCCCTATTGGTGGATTCGTCAGTGGACCGACGACCCGCTAACGAACATGATTCTGGGTTTTCTGGTTTCTCCGAATTTCTCCCTTTCACTCCTAGGTCAAAATCCACACATCAAAAGGACTTTAAAACACTATAAAATCATTTCTAAACACATAATAGGTATTCAAACACATTTTTATGGAATTAAAACAACATACAATCATATTGTATCAAGATTATAACCCTAGGTCAAGTTTTCTATCCTAACCCAATTATCTCATAACAATAATGTAAGGTTCTCTTAATCAAACATGCTAGTTACAATTTTTATCACAAATAAATGTTTAAAGGTTGTACATACAACTGGTATTTAGGTTTTTTTCCCAAATACCCAAGAAATTGAGGAAATACTTGTCTGAATCGTCGTAGCTATGTGTTCCTCGTGCTCCATCTTCCATTGATGCGTTCCTCTTCGATTGCCGATGCTCCGAGCTGCTCCCTTGCATTGCCTTGATGTGAAATGCTCCTCTTCAAGCTCTAGGTTCCTCCTCCTCTCTCTCGCTCTCAATCTCAGCCAAAAATGTAGGGTTATGAGACAAAAGGGAGTATTTATACTCCTCATTATGAGTTAAGGTCCTGTTTGGTCTGCACAACTTGGGTTTTCACTTAATTGGTTATCTAACCCAAGTCTCAAGGTTTTACCACCTAATTCTAAGTATGGGGTTTTCTCGCACCTTGTTCTAATCTTCTCTGGGTCAAACTCACTAGTCTAACCTCTCTCACCTAAAAAATGACTAAAATACCCTTTCTAGATTCATGAAATTTTCTTGGCCGTTACAGGATTTGGTGTTGATGATTTCAGCAAAATCACGAGGAGGATTTGTTGTTGATGATTTCGATAATGTCCCAAGGTGGATTAGTTGTTAATAATTTCAGCAAAGTCCCGAGGAGGATTAGTTGTTGATAATTTCAGCAAAGTGCCGAGGAGGATTAGCTGCTGACGATATCAGCAAAGTCCCGAACAGGATTAGCTGTTGATGATTTCAGTAATTCTCGAGAAGGATTAGCTGTTGATGATTTCAACAAAGTCCAGAGGAGAATTAGCTGCTGATGGTTTCAGCAAAATCCCAAGGAGGATTAGCTGTTGATGATTTCTGCAAAGTCGCGAGGAGGATTAGTTGTTGATGATTTCAGTAAAGTCTCGAGGAGGATTAACTGCTGATGATTTCAGCAAAATCCCGAGGAGGATTAGCTATTGATGATTTCAGCGAATTCCCAAGGAGGACTAGCTGTTGATTATTTCAGCAAAGTCCCAAGGAGAATTAGTTGCTGACGATTTCAGCAAAGTCCCGAGGAGGATTAGCTGTTGATGATTTCAGCAAAATCCCGAGGAGGATTAGTTGTTGATGATTTCAGCAAAGTCCCAAGGAGGATTAGCTATTGATGATTTCAGCATAGTCCTGAGGAGGATTAGCTGTTGACGGTTTCAGCAAAGTCTTGAGGAGGATTAGCTGCTGATAATTTCAGCAAAATCCCAAGGTGGATTAGCTATTAATGATTTCAGCAAAGTCCCGAGGAGGATTAGCTGTTGATGATTTCAGCAAAGTCCCGAAGAGGATTAGTTGTTGATGATTTCAAAAAAGTCTCAAGGAGGAATAGCTGTTGATGATTTCAGCAAAATCCCGAGGATTAGCTATTGATGATTTCAGCAAAGTCTCGAGGAGGATTTGCTGCTTATGATTTCAACAAAATTCTGAGGAGGATTAGTTGTTGATGATTTCAGCAGTCATGAGGAGGATTAGCTATCGACATTTTCAGAAAGTCTTGAGCCTATTAGCTGCTAATGATTTGCTGCTTATGATTTTTTAAATAACATGTTTTATTTATTTCAAGGAAAACAAGTTCATGCACAAGTACCAAACAAACATATATCAAAATTCAGAGGAATTCTACATGAGCATGGCATTTTCATCATTGAAAGATTCATTGTTACATTTACAAATGGAAACTATCTTCCAGTAAAACATGAGTATAAGATGTATTTTAAGTGGGATACCAAACTTAAGGAATTAAGGTAAGATAATAGCAGAATTCCAACATATAAGTTCAACCTCATTGAATTCAATGATTTCCCAAGCGGTTATCCAACAAATACATATCTTTCTGGTTAGTATTAAAATTACTATACATTAAGTATTATATTTCATTTCCAATAATGTGTTTTTTATTTTTACATAGCTATAATGTCTAGAATGTACCAAACCAAATTTGATCTAATAAATAATATTCTATAAAAAAAACTCACTATATTAATAATTTTAACACGAAGTCTTTTACTTACAAATAAAATATTTTACATCAATTATAAGCACTAAAACATGTATACCTTTTTTTTATTTGGCAGTGGCAACGTCATGAACCTCACATTTTGGGTTGAAGCAACTAAATCTATTGAAGATGATATATCTGAAAATTCATCAAGCACAATAATTTTAATTGTCACTTCTATGATGGTGAAGCAATTCCAGCGTAAAGTTATAAATAGTCTTAGTTCTATTAATTCATATTAGTTCATATACGACATATAATAATTTTTTTATTTAATTATAAAATATGAGCATATTCCTTATCTTCTACATGTGCAACAAAAGTGCATATCAATTTGAAAATACCTGAAGTGACAAGCCTTACGGAATGGTAAGAACCTAAATTATTATATAAACTATTACCATATTAATAACAACGTTTGCTTTATTCTTATACTTTAATATTCTAATCCTCTCTTGTTTTCCAGCATATCTATTACATCAACACAAATTCAAAATGTGGAATTGCCCCAAAAAAAGTTATTCTTGTTCAAGAATTGATGTTTAAAAATAGATCAAGGCTTGCACAACTTATTAGTGTAATAGAAGATCTTTCATCTAAGGTATGTATTTAACTTCCTTAAAAAAAATCATTTAAAATTTGTAAATTATTATTTTTTAACTTATAACTAACACTTTATTATATAGGGAATGACTTATACATGCAAAGCCATGATTACAAAGATATTAGATGATTTCGGATGGAATTATTTGTCATGCACTAAGTGTCAGAAAAGTGTGTAAAAAATTGAATAAAGAATGCTTTGTCAGCAATGTAGTATTGAAGTACCCTATCCTGTTACAAGGTAAACATATTGGTTGATCTAGTTTTAAGCAACATCTATGTAGGTAGTTGATCCTATATTTACTTAATTATAACTTTTTGATTCTTATAGGTATAAGTTGAGCTTTCAAGTACAAGATTTTACAGGTTATGCTACATTTGTACCCTTCGATAAGGAAGCTGAGTCTATTATAAAACAACCAATATCTCAACTTTGTCAGCTTTTGACTGAAGTAATATATATGTCTCAAAACATCATTTCTGTAATTATTTTATAAATATGGTTACTCATATTTCATTTATACCATACTGCAAGAAAATGGAGCTAATTTTATTTCACACATTTTTGAAAAATTAATTGGGTGTCCATATGTTTTTCAAGTCAAAATTATATCATACAATATTGAGCAACGAAATCGAAGTTTTACAGCCTCAAAGGTCTATGTCACATCCCAAACTTAAGGGAAATTCATGTGGAAATCCCTTAGGTTCAAAACATGACTCTCACCCCAATTTACATCGAGAGGAGAAATACTATAGAGCCAAACCATATGAAATAATAAAACTTAAGGAAATTACCTTTACTGAAAATAATCAAAAATAATCTCTAAGTCTATTACATCTAAAACAACTAAATAAATCACAGCGGAAAAAAAATAAAAGTATATTCTATTCTCATGCTTTAAATCAAATCCCTATTAACTAACCTATCTAATAATCAATTACATAAATCTAAGTAAATAAACCCAATTACATATTCTACAGAAAATAAGCAAACAAATCCTAAATATAGCTAATGTCTTCATCTTTGACTTGGTCTCCACCTTGATCACCATGGTCTTGCTGTCCACTAACTAAGAATCCTAAAATGGTTATGCTCAAAGGCGTCAGCTACACTTAGCTCAGTAAATAAGTCAATTAAACCATATTTAAGATTGGAATAGAGTCAAAGCCACTCTCCAATGATAATCCATAGACTAAACAACAATAAATATGATAAACATGATAAATATGCAATGTGTCGTGAATGTGATGCAATGTCCAAATTATTAATAAATGCAATGCATGCTCATGAAATAATGAATGGGTAATCACCAAGTGTGATTCAAGCGAAAACATATGTTGTGCAAATATGCATGCTGTTCAGAATTAGAGTAATGTATGTCCCACACTAGACCAATCAATTACTGAGCAAGATGTCGTAATGAACCATCCCTCACATACACGGCCACTCTCAGTAAGATATTCTTTGTGCGCATCATAGTTCTAAGGGGCTTCGACCTAGAGAGAACAATTCCCCTCACTTATTTTTTATCACGGGAATATAACCAAGGCGTCAAAAATATGAACTAACTTCAATGAGCCATACACTAACCGAATGCCAACAGAATTTCACTCGGCATCCGTTACGTATAATACGCTATCGAGATGATAATAATGCAGTATAGTAGGATCGTGACTCCCTCAACCTATGCAAATTAGTCAATACCGGACTTCCACACTATATCATGATATTCAAATCATAATAACTCTCAATTATATCATAACCTTCAACATATGTGAAGATTTGATGTATAGTCAAACACAAGAACAGAATATGGTCAATAGTACAGTTAGGCTTATACTGTGCATGTGTAGTATAAGTGCACATTAACTAAACATACAATTAGTGTACAATAGTGAAATAGCTCTAAATAATCAATATGAATATATATGTCATGGTTTATGCTCCATGGTATTCAAATCAAGGCAAATCATGATTAACATATGAAAAAGCACATAAAATTATATCCAACCATATCATAAAATCATCATAAATATCATATAATTAATTAAGATTAATTTGGAAGTCAAACCATTACCTAGCAATCATCAAACAAGTCTAAGCTAGCTACCATGACAGTTTCGGCAGCCTAGCTGGCACACTGGTTCTGTCCGGCCAGCTAACCAGACAGGGCAAGGACTGACCGACAGGCAAACCGGCACACCAGTTGGCCACCGATAGTCTAAACAGAAATTCCAAACAACATAAGGGGATCCGGTAGGCTAACCGGTGCACCAGTAGGCCTTCGGATGCCCCCTGGGTCCACCGGTAGGCTAAATAGCACACCGGTTGTCACGACCCAAACTTAAGGTAATTCACGTGGAACCCCTTAGGATCGAAGCATGACTCTCACCCCAACCGAAATCGAGAGTGGTAGTCAAACGTATAGCCAAACCATAGAGATATAATAAAACTTGAAGGAATTTACTTTACTGAAAATAATCAAAATGTAACTAAGTTATTACATCCAAAACACTTAATAAAATTACATCGGAAAACAAATTAAATACTCTATTTTCAATTTTAGTCAAATTCCTATCCATATACATAATATCTAATATAGGAATTAAATAAGCTCTATTACAGATTTCTAAGTAAAACTTATTCTACATAATTATCCAATCCAGCCATGTAATCCTCATCTTGATCTCCAACTAAATTACCTGAAATAACGCAAAGGCGTCAGCTACACTTAGCCCAGTAAATAAAATAATTAAAATACATTTTTAATTGGAATAAGGTCAACGCCACTACCCAATGATACAAATGGATAAGATAGCAATAATATGCAATAAAACATGATCATATGATAGGCAATGCAATGCAATATGAATATTGATTTAATTATTAATGAATGCAATGCATGCTCATGCAAAAATAAAGGGGTAATCACCAAGTGTGATTCATGCAAAAACATATGTTGTGTAACATGCATGCTGTTTGGCATTTGATTAGTGTACGTTCACACCAGATCTGAGTCCAATACCCAAGAATGTCCCACAATGGTGGATTCATTCCCCAATATATATGGCAATGTGATAATTGAACTATTATATGTGCGCATCATAGTTTGTAGGAGCTTCGACCTAGAGCTCACAAGTGCCTCAGTTATTTACAATCATAGGTAATGTCCCAAGGCGCCACCATGTGAACTTCTCCTTTGTGATCCATACATTAGCCGATCTACTAACAGAATTTCACTCGGCATCCATTACGTATAATACATGATACGTTATCGAGATGAATATAATAATGAGGCAATATTGGGATCATGAATCCCTCAACCTATAAAATTATGTCCATCCGGGACTTCCTCACCATAATATGATATTCAAATCATAATAACACTCAGTCAAATCAGAATCCTCAACTGATGTGAAGATCTTATGGTAAAGTCTGGCTTATGACCAGAATATGGTCAATAAAGCAAAGTGGTTATGCTGTGCATGTGTGGTGATAGTGCACACTAACTAGGTATACAATTAAGTGTACAATTGTGTAATAATTCTAAGTATACAATATGAAGTTTCAAAGCATGGTATATGTCATCATAGTAGTCAATCTAGTCAATTTATACATAATGTGTGATTCAACATATATAATTATAAATCAGTTAATCTGCCATCAATTCATGTCATAGAACAATTATAATTATCATACAACCAATAACATTAAATCAGCAATCAAATACACCACATGCTTCCCATTAATTAACTCAACCTGGGCTGATCGACAAGCTAACCGGCACGTCGGTTGGCCACTGGGAGCCTAGGCAGGGGCCAAGCACATTAAGTTCAGGGTCTTTAAGGCTGGTCGATAGGCTAACCAGCACATCAGTTGGCCACCGGCACCCTAGGCAGGGACTTGGTTTTTCCAAAATTTCACAGGTATGGCCACCAGTAGGCAAACCGGCACACTGATTGGCCACCGGTGGGCTAAACAGAACTCCAAAACAATTAAGTGGTGTCCGACAGGCTAACTGGCATGCCGGTTGGTCTGCCGGATGCCACCTAGGTGAACCGGTAGCCTAACCGGCACGCCGGCAGGCTGCCGGTTCGCCCAAAAAGTGCAATTCAGCACAAATTTGAATATGTAAGTTATTTTTAGAAATTTTCTTCAACAGAGACTCATATTTAAATCAATTTCTGAACTTAACCAAATCAAAAAAATAATCAAACAATCACCTTACCTTGCTTGAATTGATCAATCTTAGAAAACTTAAGTTTTTATGAAAAACAGTTTGTTCTTGAGTTGAGTTAATGTGGTATGTCATATTCAAAGAATATGGCATATCACCTAATCCAAATCAATAATATGGAATAATTGACTTTACTTACTTTGCTTAACGCGTTGGATCTTCCTCCTCTACGACTCAGTTCAGATTTGGACTGTTCTTCCTTAACCTTAGCTCCAGCAAATACTTAGATCTTTGTTTAATGATTTGGACGTCCCATGTAGTGTTTATATAGTTTTTAAAGTTTTCTCTTATTTGGTTTAGAGTTTTAATTAGTTTAGGATTATGTTTCTAATCCTAGCCCTTAGATTTCGTTAAGTTAAATTATAGCCTTTAGATTAAAATGTCCTAGTCCTAGTATGAATTAATGATTGGTTTTATCTAGTATTAATCCTAGTTAGATTTAAAGTCTTTTACCTTTAATCCTAACCATTTAATTAGTCTAAGTAATCCTAACCATTGATTTTTAAGTGTTCTAATTATATTAGGAATACTAATAGATGTTCTAATCTTAGTCTAATGTCATAGTTCCATTATAACTTAATCTTTAATTAACATGTTTTAGTTAGCACGAAAATTAACTATTAATTAACCTAATTGGGCTTTAGTTTAGTTAGGCCTTAATCTTATTGGGCTTTACTTAAGTCCACCTAATTAATTATTAGAGTTAGGTCATGTTTGGTTAATACTAGTTTAATCTATTAACCCAGTTTTCTATTTAAGCTGAAATGACCTTTGTTTATAACCCATAGTTTTATTTTATTAATTACTTTAGGTTAGTGGAGTTATTAGCTTTTAGATTTATGATTAAAAGTCCCTAACATATCTTAGCTACACATTATAACTTAAAGAGTTATGATTGTGTGTGAAGCACTTTAGTTTCCTTTAGTGCTACCCACCAATCACAAGCAGTCAAAGTCAATGGTGTAACTTAGTAAAATTTTAAATTACCTATATTTTTAGTTAATTACAAATTAATCCCTATAAAAGTTCAGGTTATTACACCGATAGCCTGCCGGTTTGCCCAGAAACCAGCGAACTTCAAGAATTTCATAGATTAAGTCCTTTCGAACCAAAACTTTCAACTAACACTCATAATGAAATCAAATTCCGACCAAAACCAATCAATAATATCACACAATAAATGATGTTGCCCAAATATTTTAGAGTTTAATTATTAAATTTTCATTAAGAACTTAAGTGCTATGTCATATTCAATGAATATGGCATCTCACCTAGATTCAAATCGTAAATAAAGAATAATTGAGTTACTTACCTTGGCTGGTCGTTGGATTCTTCTTCTACTTCACCTTATGTAATGACCCAGACCCAGCTCTTTAATTAATAAGATAATCTTAATCAATCAGACAATTATACCTTAGGAATAATATGCAAGACTTAATGGCTGAATTGGAGTCACACCCAAAATCCGAGATATAGGATCTCGAGGATTCACAAGAGAATAATCTTCGGATCCAACGTGTGGATGCGGATAGCCATTCATAACACATAACCACTCACATGGTTAATCAGAATTTAAATAATAAACCAGGGGATGTCTTAAATAAATAAACCCTAACTCAACCCATGTCTAAGTTATTACAACTCATTTGTCCATGTAGGATCAAAACCAATGTCATCAAATCGTAAACATAGTAAAAGAATAGATGGTCGTCCAAGATTCTAAGAAAATGTCATCTTTAGGCAAATGGTCCATCTTCCAATCCACGCACTACTCGAACTGGTCACCTGTTTCAACATAAGGATAATCCACAGGCCAGAAAGAAAATCCAAATAAATTACAATAGCTATCTCCATAGAATCATAATAACACGGATTTCATATAATTTCACCCAACAAATAATACGTCACTCACAGTGTATTAACATGCTAAATATTATATTAGACCTACCATTTAACATGTATTTCTCATAACACATTGCAATTCCAACTCATTTCACAATAATCACCAATATAGTCCCATTGTATTTGATCATAAAACACACAATCATGTCACGTTGTGACTAGTTATCCACATGGTCCCACCATGATAAATCATAATGCCCAATGATCCCATCATGCATTCATTCCTAATCCATATATCACATAATAATAATCCATCCCCATGGTCCCACCATGATAAATCATAATGTCCCCATAATCCCATCATGTACAAACAATTAATCCACATAGTCCTACTATGCATTGAAACATAACCTACATGATCCCATCATGCATAAACAATTAAACCACATAGTCCTTCTATGCATTAAAACATAATCTACATGATCCCATCATGCACAAACAATTAAACCACATAGTCCTACTATTCATAACAAGTACACCACATAGCCCCACTATGCATAACAATTACACTACATGGTCTCACCATGTCTCAAAATATAGTCTACATGATCCCATCATGCCTTAACAATTGATCCACATGGTCCCACCATGCCACAACTCACAATCCACATGTTCCCACCATGTCTCAAAACATAGTTCACATTATCACACGCATTAAAACCAATCCGCAATGAACGTACAAACAAACATTCACTTCAAGTCAAACATATGCAAATGATTAATGAAGTATGATATGATGCAACTATGCACAATGAATGCAGATGATGGCGCATATGCAAGAGTAATTAGGCTTAGTCTAACCACATATTCATTTAACAATCAATCCATTCTTTAAGGGACTTTCACCTCATGGTAGAATACACCAATACACTTATTCTTTAAGGGACTTTCACCACACGGAAGAATAAACCAGTACACTTATTCTTTAAGGGACTTTCACCATATGGAACAATACACCAGTACACTTATTCTTTAAGGGACTTTCACCACACGGAAGAATAAACCAGTACACTTATTCTTTAAGGGACTTTCACCACATGGAACAATACACCAGTACACTTATTCTTTAAGGGACTTTCACCACATGGAAGAATACACCAGTATAACTATTCTTTAAGGGACTTTCACCACACCGAAGAATACACCAGGATAACTATTCTTTAAGGGACTTTCACCACACGGAAGAATACACCAGTGGAACTATTCTATGGTGAACTTATATAGAGTCACACTCCATCATAATATTAAGCTAGTGGATACTCTCAGCACCACTCACATAGCATACACAAACCACAGTTGATCACATTGACACCTAGTGGATACTCCCAGCACTACTCACATAACATACACAATCATATAACATAGTCAGTGATACTAACAACCAGTGGATACTCTCAACACCACTCACACATGATACACAAATCACATAGTCAATTATACTGACAACCATTGGATACTCCCAGTACCACTCACACATCATTTATAGTTCATATCACAACATACACTACCAATTCATACTAAGAGTCAAGAGAACTACACACTTCCTATCATACAACCATAATCATTCATTTTACAACCCAACAAACATCATACACATATGCAAAACATCATATGGGAACTTCCCATGAAATTTGGGTTCATTTGGAGTTTGGTAGATGCTCGGTACCTGTCGAGATTCCTACCGAAGGCCATTATGTAGTTTTGACACATTGTCAGTGTTTAATTCATAACTATTTTTATCCTCATCGGATTAACCTCAAACTTGGACCATTGTATTCTTATCAGACAAGGGAAGACAATAATAATATAAAATAAATAATCCAAGCTCGGTAGGAGTCTCAGTAGCTACCGAGTCTCGACAGATGTGGCAGAAACTTTTATGTTTTTGGTAGATGCCGAGCTATCTGCCGAGGCTAGTTTCAGCTTCAACAGTAGTTCGATGTTTTTGCCATAATTAATTCTAATTGCTTCGGAATCGCTTAAAACCTATTGTTTTGTGTTCCTAACTCATAGGGTGATCACAGAAAAATACTAAATAAATTAAATATGTTTAGAGGAAGGCTCGGTGGGACCTAGAAGCCTACTATTTGTTACCCAGAAATTTCTAGAATTCCTAGGGCTTTGTGCTCAACTTCACATAACCTTACATTTCACGCTTCTTCTCACACCAAAAATGAAATACACTATCAAACATCAATTTCTAATATAACAAACAAAACCCAATAATTAAAATATGATTATACATGTGAGATTCAACATCATTCAATCATGCATATCATCCTAAGCATGTTATCTATAGCATCATTATAACCATATGAATATAACTACCGTAAAATCAATGGAGAATCCCTACCTCTTTCTTCTCAAACCTTTATCTACAGATTTCCAGCATTAGAAGATCACCAAGCTTTCCTCTAGCCTTCTTTCTCCATAGCCTTTCTTCCTTCATTCCTCCTCTCTTCTTCTCTCTTTTCCTTGTCTCTTCCTTTTATCCCCTTTATCCTACACGCCCACTTCAAACCCTAGCCTCCATAAGGTTTTAAAATTACTTAATGTAGCAACCTAAACTCGTTAATAATTAAGTTCTTTAGTATATTAGTGATTCTCTTCTATAATTATTTTAATATAAAATACATGTGTGTAAGCTTAATTAAATAAGACTAATTAAGTAGTAGATTAATTGTAAT
>JAUPMG010066684.1:0-13329 GCA_031762675.1 Pachysandra terminalis
TGCTTATCTTGTTTAGACTCACACAATGCATACACACACCATCCTTCTCATCTTTTCCAAATCACACCCATTGGGACTGGGGCTTTAGAATGCCTATTGAGGTTTTTACAAACCATTGCATGTGCTTCCAGTTATATCTTACTATGCATTTGTGTTTGTTATCCTTCACCGCAAGCTTTATTTCTTATCTTTTGGCGCATGTCCCGAAGTGCGTAGAGGTTTTTATGGTTTTATTGCATATTATATCAAACTCTAAACCTCACCTTGTGTATACAATGACCTCACATATTTCTTGTGCTGAGTATACATAAGTCAGTGTTT
Source organism: Pachysandra terminalis (assembly GCA_031762675.1). NCBI lineage: Eukaryota > Viridiplantae > Streptophyta > Magnoliopsida > Buxales > Buxaceae > Pachysandra > Pachysandra terminalis. Next base: position 322 of record JAUPMG010066684.1, read on the forward strand.
GCCTTGGGTTGAGTTCATCCCTTTTGGGTTGGAGTGCCCTAAGCTTGCAAACACCTTGTGTTTGCCTTGGCTCGAGTTCATCCTTTTTGGGGTTCAGTGCCCTAAGCTTGCAAACACATTGTGGTTGCTTTGGGTTCAATCTCATCTGTTTAGATAGAACCAAGGTTTGTTGAACTCATCCATGAATATTGGAGCTCACAAGGATGGTTAGAACTCATCTGGATAGATAGAGCCATGCTAGTTTAACTAATCTCATGGGATTTGAGTTACCAAGTTGGTTGGAACTCATCTTTATAGATGGATCACAACAAAATGAAACCATAATTGGGATTTACCCCCAAATTTATACCTCTCTTTGTCTAATTCTAACAAAAAAGGGGGAGATCTAGATACTCCACCCATGGTACATATTTGCTTGTAGGTACAGTTATATTCTATTGTAGGTATATCCAAGAACGGGCAAATTGTTTCAAAAGCTGAAGAGGAGCACAGAGTGTTGTATTGTTGATTAATCTCTTGTATCTCTGTTTTTGTCTATGAGTTGAATTGTAATTGTTGTACATATTTGTATTCAATTCATAAAGGTCTAGTATGCTTGTTGTACTAGGATAGGTGTTTTGTCACAAATTGACAAAGGGGGAGATTGTAAATGTCATAGGCTTTTTCCCAGACATTCTCTGGGTTTGTCAATATTGTGGCATAGTCCTTGAGCGTCTGTAATCGAGTATATTGAAGATAAAGTGTTGTGGAATCACGGAGGACCAAGCTACAATGAATCATCTATTGGAATTGGTCCCCTATCCAAAGGTACATACACACATGCACTAGACTGCTCTTAGAAATACATTATTCATTGCATATTGACTTGTTTCATGGGAACTCAGAGTACCATCATCAGTTAAGGGACACTCCGTGATCTTTGGCCATCTAAAGTCTGGACAGCCAAAGACTGCACACGGATGGTTGATACCATCATGGATGGACCTTGGGAAAATGGCCATAGAAAGGATGACATTAGGCTTTCTTAGGGGCACCGGTCAACCGACCTAGTAGTCCGGTCAACCAAACAGGGTCACCGACAGATTGGTCTCTGGTGCTGGTGTCAAGCCCCGAATCTGAGATATGGAATCTCGAGGATTTCAAAGGGAATGGCCTTAGGATCCAAACCTTGGATGCGGTCAACTATTCAAAGTCAATGACATGGTCTATTAGAGTACACTATAAATCAATGGAAGTCTCAATAAAATTTAAACCAATTAAATTACATCATGTCCAAACTATAAATGTAAACAACTATAAATAAACCAAACATACTACGAAGCCCTTATGGGTCCTTTAAAACTTTCAACAATCTCAAGACGGAAAACTAAAAGGCAAATCAATCACAAACTTGAATCTAGTCCATCCAGTCCAAGTTCATACCAGCTTCTCAATTATACGGATAACTTGTTGCACGTAGGCATGAGCTTAGGGGGTCAAGTAGGTAAAACCAAAGAAATCATACTAATTATCCTCACTATCATATAATAACATTAATTTCATGCAATTTCACCCATCACTTATGTACTTCACTATCATTTTCCTTAACAAGCTTATAATCTAATTCATAGTCATTACTTACATATATTCAACAATTAACATTGATGCCATACAGTCAATCTCATTACCATTCATACAATCAGTTCCATATAAATATTACACACAATGTCATCCTTCAACTATAAATTCATAGAAGCACCATACTCACATGATTCAATTTTATATACGCATACATGTCCTTATATAACTTTCTCACATGTCACTAAATATAAACAAAATCCCACCAAATACAAACATCACATATAATTCCACATTCCCATGATCGAAATTCTTAGACACAATTCATAACAAATACGCATGACCTTGTCATGCTGAAACATCATTCTCAATACCATGTACTCATGACCTTGTCATGTTGAAATATTCCTTATAATCATAACCTAATGTTTCATTTCCACAAACACACAATCACAATCAAACTACATTACAATTTAGCAATCAATGAATGACATGCATTTATGAACACTCAAACAAAGAATGGCAAATATGTATGAAATGTGTAATGATGGATGATATGATGTACTGTGCACATGATGGGGTATGGATAATGAAATGTATGCAAGGTGGTGTTAGGCCAATCCTAACCTTAAAACTCAATTCAACATTATACAAATTCCCTTCATACAGATTCATTTCAACGAATGGACTGCACACCCTTATACAGATACTTTCAGGTAATGGGCCCACCCCAAGGTGGATTACACAACCTTATACAGATACTTTCAGGGAATGGGGCCCCAAGGTGGATTGCACAGCCTTATACGTATGCATCATAAAACAGGTCATCCTCCCTAAGGGAAGTCCTTGAAACATGAGAATCTCACAAACCATATACCACAGTCCACACACATAATGCTTGGCCACTGGGGATCCCATACAAATACAAGTAACCAAACATTGAACACAGGCACATCATCAGCATCTCAAACACATTCACATTTCTAATGTCAACACAACACATAATCCTATACGTCTGAATACATCAGAATAGGTCACCACACACCAAACAGAAGCAGATAAGGTCACTTAGTTGCACAAACAATCCTATACTCATATCTAGGCAAAATAAACATCACACACAACATTTAATGGTCAAAACACAACTGCCAATTCAATTTCAGGGCTATTTGGATTCAATTGATATTTTTGGCCGACCCTGGCTCCGACCTAAGGTTTCGGTTGATGCCTCGGCACCTCCTCTTGTTTGGCTGATTGTCCCGAGAGTTTGGCCTTTTTCTTAGGGTGGTCGATTGCTGAAATTCTCGGCAACCCAAAAATTCATGAAATTTCGTGGAAAATCCCAATTTAATGTTTTAAGTTCATATTGGCATGTTAAACATTCAATAATCATACTTTTTTAACACCAAATCTAATATCAAGTAATTTCACTTCTAAATTCAAAAGAAAATTATCAAATTAATACTAGATCATGAAATCTACACCCATCATAACTACATCAAGATCTACCATATATATATATAAAGCCTAATCATGGTAGATTGCACAATACATGCATCCAATCATAAAAATCACACAATTATACCTTTATGTTCATATCTAATAGGTTATTATAATCCTATGAACATAATCACTATGAGATCCTTGGAACACCTACCTTTTCTCCAGGCTATCAATTTCCTCCAGATTTCCAGAAATGTGAGATCACCCAACCTCTTCCGGTAGTCTCCTCTTTCCTTCTATAGCCTTTTCTCATATTCTTCTCCTTTCTTCTTCTTTCTATTCTCTTCTTCTTTTACAAAACCCAGAAATCTCAGATTTGGTTTTCTCCCCCTTCTCTTGGTCGTGTACAGCAAAGTATGGAAGTGGTTATGGGAACTTCCCCATCACTCCCATGTACCTACCCAAATCCCCTTTTTATCTCTCTTCTGAATTCAAATCACCACCCCTAATTCATGTGTACCTTCTAATCTAGATAGGGAAAGATCCTCTACAAGGAGTCATTTCCTATACAAACACTATCATCATAGGGAAACTCTCTCTCTCTCTCTCTCTCTCTCTCTCTCTCTCTCTCTCACTAATTCAAATCTAATGTGATTTACCGATCTAACCTTGAACCTAATTATTTGGGCTAAACGACCAGGTTTGAATTACGCCCACCAGTCCAGTCCAAAAGCTCAACTAAATATGCATAATCACACCATAGTCCCTACTCTTCTCTTAATTAAACATTGGTCCCTAATTCTGAAATATTACTACCAAAACATCCTTAGCCTCATAACCCGTCCACTTATATACTCAATGACAATTATGTTCACTTATTAACTCCTCCTAATGCTTATGATCCTTTTTAATCAATAATTCCAGTTTTCTTGCATTGATTAAAGGTACTATTAAATCAAATAAAAGTACAGGTTTCCTTCATGATTATTTAATTCATTAAAATAATTATAAATTAATTATGTCATAAATATCTAGGTTCGGGTCACTACAATCTGCCCCCCATAAAAGAAATTTCATCCTGAAATTTACGGTTGTTCTAATTCTATATTCAAACTACTAATAGAGTTTTATTTCACTTTTACTTTTATTATCTTGTAAGGGTTGAATAGGTCAAACATTTTCATTCAATAGAGTTGTATTTCAGAATATACCAATGGGACAAGGTCATTCCCCTATCATATTTTTCATATCAAATATGTTTTAAATAAAGTGAATAATATCTATGTATGTAAGTTTCAATCGCCTTAGTGTGAAATTTTTAACATTAATATCATATCAATAGACATGGCATTTCCAAACTTTCTCACACACTATCACAACAAAACCATAATTCCAACAAAACACAATCATCAGATAAATCAATAATTTCCATGATCATAATCATGCCTTACACAACTCACAAACACAACTCATGATCGTAATCATGCTGAAACACAACTTATAAACCATAACTCATGGTCGTAATCATGCTGAAACACAACTTATAAACCATAAATCCTCATAATTCTCATTCACAAAAACACAACATTCCATTATCACCAACAATTCACATAACACTGCACAAAGAATGAAGATGCACATAACACAAGCAATCAATCACCAAACACACTCACATCACAATACACAATCAACGAAGGCAACGAACACAAGCAATCAATCACGAAACACGTTCACATCACAATACACAATCAACGAAGGAAACCAACACACATGCAAAAATCAGATGATGAATGGAAAACACACCAAAGATGCAATGCACAGGAATGATATGACGCATAATGCTCAAACACACACAAAGATGTTAATAAGATGAATGGTATGATGCACTATCCACATTATGGAATGAAGATGTTGCAATGTAGGGTTGTTAGGCTTAGCCTAACCATAAAATCACACCCACATCTCCTTTAGGTAATATTACCCTAGGAATGTGCCACAACACACAAACCATTTCCTTTTAGGGATTGGGTACCCAAAGGTTGGAAAACACCATACATTTCCTTTTGGGGAACAAGTTAACCCATGGCAGAAACCACCACATTTCCTTTCAGGGAACAAGTTAGCCCTTAGTAGAAAGAACCCGAAACAGACTCATACCAATACCACCACATCAGAACCACCTAGGAGTTCTAAAAACACAACACATATATAATTCACCAAAACCTCCTTCCTAAGAGGAGTTCTGGAACAACACAGTGAGCCTTGTAGGGTCACACTCAGAAAACCTACACTTAACACTTGGTCATTAAGGACCTCACACAAAACATAAGTAATTCACACTCTAGGCATACCCATACTACTAATATCTCAAACATACTCATATTACACATGTATCACTCATCATATACTACACTTACACAATTTATTTATCTACAATTCAATATTATTATTGCTAATCTACACCTCACATATACGTAAATTTTCCCGCACTAGATTCTATTCAATATTTACAGTTAATAAATAACAAATAATTTCTTTTGTATACTTTACAATAATACTCATATTTGCATTAAGTATCTAATTTCTATTTATTTTCTAAGGAATCCGGTTCAATGTATTTGTAACTACATTGACTTCAATTTTTGGAAAATAGTTAGTATAAGAGTCACAATTACAAGTCTAGTAACCATTTTATAAGTCTTGGTTATTATATCTTTTAAAGATATGCAAATTCCAACATACCCATCTTAAATCCATCCTCATAGAGCAATCTTCAAGCCTTTCAAAATAGTGGTACCCATATCCCAATTTTTTTATCTGGCATTACTAATAAGGATGTACACCCCAAAAATCATTGTGCCTCTCATCCACCTCTTACATGCCTGATTTTTTCTTTTATACTTTCTTATAGTTACTTTGTTTTAGACCAATTTCCTCTGGTACCTTTCAGGGTGCCAATAATTGAGATACTCTTATTATTTATATTAATATGCTTTGGAACTCTTTGGTTCCCCTTGACATTATAGGAAATTAATCTAAACTAGTAATAAAATATCCTTTTCCTTCCCTAGTCACTAAATGACACTTCCTATTCATGGCATAAGTCTAAAAGTTAATTGGAAATTGTTTCTACCCAGGTATATTCATACATTACTTATAGAATTGCAAGTACACTATTCAAGGCATCCTACTCTAGATTGAGCAATTAACACATAGTACTTAGCAATCAGCTCATAATTTTTTAAGTAAAATTTCTATTCTGACATGTACCTCTAAGCATAAAGTTTAATACTTCTATACAGGCATAATCACACATATCACATATAAGCATATAAGGCACAGCGCTCCAAAATAATCGCACAAGATCAATTTAGGAAATGATAACACCCAAGCCCCTTATGCTAGTATTTTTCATCTTTTATGGGTACATACCAATTAAGGAAAATTCTTAAATATTAGATTTGAAGAAAAGATTGTAACAAATCCTCTCTTTATTACACGACTACTATATAAACTAACAAAGGCTAGGTTGTCAATACAACTAGGCCATACATAATCTTAAGTGGGTCACATTGACATGAAAATGGCAACATCCAAGCCTCTTATGCTAGTATTGTTTATCTTTTTAAGGGAATATACCAATTTAGGAAAATTCTTAAATATGAGATTTTAAGGATAGAGTTTAACAGTTACAAGACTACTATACAAACTAACAAAGGCAGGTTGCACTACAACTTGGCCATACATAATATTAAGAGGGTCACATTGACATGAAAATGGCAACATCCAAGCTCTATTTCCTTGCTACCCTTCTCCTTTCTCTTATTCTCATTGCACACTCTACTAGTTAGTCTCTCTCATCTCTGTTTTTCTCTTTCTCTAGTTTTCTATGCTTAATCAAATGGTTAGTCGCCCTAATTTTGTGTTCATTTATATGATGCATATATGATGATGTATTTGTTATATTTCAATGCAGAACCCAATGCTTCTAGGGATAACAGATGTGACTATACGGGGGCTTGCGGATCTAATACAGACTGTTTCCATCCGTGTGCCGCCCTAGCCACACCCTCATGCTGTTCAATGTGTCCCAAACCCAAATGGAGGAAAGCATTGTTGATGTATCACTTAAATATGTATAATCAAAAGAATGTCTGATGAAATTCTTTCAAAATAATAATATTAAGCTCTTTTGATATGGCATATCTAATCTTGTTGAGAAATGGGTGATCTCAAATTATTAGGTTATTAAAACTAGACATTACATATAGTTATTATTCAAACTTTTTATTTTTTCTTAAGTTTCGCACAAAGAAATCCCTTGTCATGTAATAAACAATTAAGAAAGATAGATGTTGGATTAAATGTTCAATTGGTTTTCATTCAAATTTTGAAACTACATTTCAATAAACTTAATACTATTCATAGTCAAAGTATATATTCAACTGTAGACACAAAAACTTTGTTTCATCTAAGTCAAAGAATTTGACCAAATAAAAGTTGACTAGCCAATGGTCAAACCAGCAAGTGAGGTCTCAAGATATGGGCCTGGATAAATAAAAGATACAAATCTGGCTCAACAATTCTTTTAATAAATCAAATTGACATTTGTTTTACACACTTTTCTTGTCTTTTATTTCGAATACGAAATTTGTGTCTACATAAATATTTTTACTATTCATAAATAATAAATATAACTATAGATATGGGTCAGATTCTCAAAGGTCTGGTCGGTTCATATGGGCCTTCTAGGTTTTGTCACATCAATCGGTGGCATGAATGAATTGAAAAAAGTAAACCAAACCAAGTTGCTTCAACCCATCTTTTATACCAAAAGTTATTCTGATGAAAAATGTGAGACATATTTTATTGAATTGAAGTCAAATTACAATGTAACGACTTCCTATCTTCTTCAAGTTTCAGTACCAGCCATGAAGGTGGTATATAAACCAGTTCGCATGAGATTATTTTGTCATGCTTTCCAAGCTAAAATGTATGCTACACAATTACCTTTCCCAGAGGTATGAACAAAAGAGAATTTTTGAAGTAGGCTTGTTGACCTGATTTTATTTGTAACAAAAATCTCAACGTCAGTCTTGAATTCATTTTTTCTGGTGGGCATGTCTATTACTTCTTCCGCATCCTCCTCTGCCACAATATCCTAAAACTGATGATTCAGAACAGTTGACATTGCATCCCTTATATTTATCGTTTCAAACTCTAGGGTACTTTTACCCAAAGTAATTTATAGGCAAAAGCCAAAAAAAAAACTCATTGCTTGTCCTTAACTACACTTTCCATTGCACCATGTTGTAATTGCTCGTCCCATGATGCATAAAAGTTCAGTTTTAAACACAAGTCTCAAACTTATGTAAATGATAATCCTGGACCCATCTTGTATTGGTAGGCCACCCAATAATTGTCTCTCAGACCAAGTATGTGCGTGATCTCGTCAAACGTTGAGGACTTGAATCTGGGAAGCATATGCTTACTCTTATGAGTACAACTCACAAACTCCCTAAAGTTGATTCTGGAGAGAGTGTTGATACTCACCTATATAGAAGTATGACAGGTAGTCTTCTGTACCTCATGGCCAGTCGACCCGACATTGTATATAGTGTGGGAGCTTGTGCTTGGTATCAGACCAATCCTATGGACTCTCGCCTATCCACAGTCAAGAAAATCATCAGCTATGTCGCTGACACATCTAGCTTCGGTCTCTAGTATCCATTTGATTCCTCCACCACTATATCTGGCTACTCTGATCCCTACTGAGTCGGAAACATGGATGATCGAAAGTCGACCAGTGGTGGAGGTTTTTATATGGGGAATTTCTTAGTTTCTTGGCATAGCCAAAAACAGAATTCCATATCATTATCCACCACTGAAGCTAAGTATATAGCCGCTAGTAGTGTTTGCACTCAGTTATTATGGATGGAGAGATGTTAATGGATTACAGGATCCATCAAAAGACGATGCACTTATACTGTGATAATACAACTGCGATTAACATCTCCAAAAATCCCTTCCAACACTCTTGGACTAAGTGTATTGATAGTCGTCACCATTTCATCTTTGAATTGGTTATGCAGCCCATCATTATGTTGGATCATATTCCTACCGAGAGACAATTAGCTGACGTCTTGGTCAAACCCCTAGACTCATGTACATTTGCTAACTTAAGGCAGTCTATTGGGGGTGTGCGCTCTATAGCGGATCAGATGTTGCAGCTACAACAAGATGAATCTTGTTGTTACCTCTTGAATGTGTAGACTTGTTGCTTGTCATGCTTACTTCTTTATCTTGTCTACACATTGCCTTGGATGGACTTGTGCTGCACCCTTATCTTTATGGGGTCTATCCTTGGCATGTATAGGCTATGCTTGAATTGATAATTATATGTATTTGTCATAGCTTATACTTGCTTGCATTGATCATATTGTGCTTTCATGTCTATTCTATGTTTGGTCTCATCTTGTTGATTTGGATTAGATGGCACATTGGTGTGTATGCATTCAGAACTTACATGTTGTGGCTAATAATTAAATCTTCCACATGCTTGTTTCGGTCTTTGTGAGTCTTGTGCTTATTTCTTATCTTGTTTAGACTCACACAGTGCATACACATGCCATCCTGCTTATTTTTCCAAATCACTCTCGCCCATTGGGACTGGGGTTTTAGGATGCCTAATGGTGATTTTACAAACCATTGCATGTGCTTACAGTTATATCTTATTATGCATTTGTGTTTGTTAACCTGCACCTCATGCTTTATTGCTTATCTTTTGATGCATGTCCCAAGGTGCATAGAGGTTTTTATAGTTTTATTGCATATTATATGGAACCAACCTCTACACCTCACCTTGTGTACACAATGAACTCACATATTGCTTGGGCTAAGTATGCGTAAGTCGGTGTTTGCCTTGGGTTGAGTTCATCCCTTTTGCGTTGGAGTGCCCCAAGCTTGCAAAATCCTTGTGTTTGCCTTGGGTTGAATTCATCATTTTTGGGTTGGAGTGGCCCGAGCTTGTAAAGACACTGGGGTTGCTTTTGGTTTATTCTCATCTGTTTAGATGGAACCAAGGTTGGTTGAACTCATACATGGAGATTAGAGATTACTAGGCTAATTAGAACTCATATGGATAGATAGAGCCATGCTAGATGAACTCACCTCAAAAGATTTGAGTTACCAAGTTTTTTAGAACTCATCTTTATAGATGGATCACACCAAAATGCAAACAAAATTGGGATTTCCCCCGCCCCCCCCAAATTTATAAATCTCTTTGTTTATTTCTAAAAAAAAAAAGGGAGATCTAGATACTCCACCCATGGTACATATTTTCTTGCAGGTACAATTATATTCTTTTTTAGGTATGTCCAAGTATGGGGAGTTGTTGTAAAAGCGAAGGGGGAGCACAGAGCATTGTATTGTCGATTAGTATCTTGTATATGAGTTTTTGTCTATGAGTTGAATTATAATTATTGTACATCTTCTTATAATTCATAAAGATCTAGTATGTGTGTTGTACTAGGATAGATGTTTTTGTCACAAATTGACAAAGGGGGAGATTGTAATTGTCATGGGCTTTTTTCCTAGACATTCTCCGGGTTTGTCAATATTGTGACATAGTACTTGAGCGTTTGTAACCGAGTATATTGAAGATAAAGTGTTGTGGACTCGAGGAAAACCAAGATACAATGAAGCATTTATCAGAATTAGCCCTCTATCCAAAGGTATATACACACATGTACTAGAAAGTTCTTAGAAACACATTATTCATTGCTTATTGGCTTGTTTTAAGGGAGCTTGGGGTACCCTTACTAGTTAAGGGACACTCGGTGATCTTTGGCCATCTGGATGCGAGTCTGTACAACCAAAGACTGACCATAGATGGTTAATATCATTCGTGGATTGACCTTGGGAAAATGGCCATAGAAAGGATGACATTAGGCTTTCCCAAGGGCACCGGTCGACTGACCTAGTAATCCAGTCGACCGAACAGGGTCACCGATTGGTCTCTGACTGATCGGTCCTCGATGCCGATTACATCACAGACCATTACTGGTTTGTGCGATTTGTACATGCCCAGTCAACTGACCAAGTGGTCCGATTGACCTTTAGGAGCATCCAGACAAATCCTGATCGATTGGATTGCTCACCGGTCACTTAAAACCCTATTGTTATTTTGTAAGCCCTGAGCGCTACCAATCGACCGACATAAATGTCTGGTCGACCGAAGGCTCTAAAGTTCAATCGATTGGTCTTTCCATACGATCAGTTCATTTAGATTTTATGTCGGTGGAGCCCACCGATCAACCTGTACATCGCACCGATCGACCGACAAACTTGTAAAACGCCAACTCTATAAATAGCGTTGGGCATTATTATTGCACAAGACCTGCACTAGAATTCTCTCCTTTACTTAGATTAGATGTGAGAGCTTTTTTCTCTTCTTTAGGCAAGAGCATTCCCTCTCTTTATTTTCTTCCCATCATATGGTGATGGAATCCTATGCCGATTGATTTGAAAAAGAACGATTGAGATCCGAGCCCTTACCCTTTGGTGTGATGCATAGATTAGATCATCTCTAAGGTACTTGTCTCCATCGTGCATTCAACGACGACATCCAAGGCGGAAATGAGTGTGGATCGTGAGCGAGAAGACAGGGATTCACACTCACACCACCGGACGGACTTCGATTTGGTATAATCATAAGTAGTCCTTTATTGTTTTAAATTTAGGTTCAAAACTGTAACGGCTCAATGTTGCCTTGAAAACCTTGATTGGTTGGAGGTTAGCCGTGAAACCTTGTGGTGGTTAGAGGTTAGCCTTGAAACCTTGTGTTGGTTTACAGGTAAGCCATTGAAACCTCGTGTGGGCTTGGAGAATGCCAATAAGTTCTCTGATACGGTTTGGAGGTTAGCCGTAGTGAAGAAAACCTGCCATAGTAAAATCCTTGAGTCTTACGAGTGATATCACAAGGAAGTGGAGTAGGCCGAGGTGCCGAACCACTATAAATCGCATGTGTTGAACGGTTTGCTTTCACATTTAATTTCTATATATTTATATGCATTGCAATCTTCATATGCGAGCTATTGTTTTCAATTTCCCACAATTGTTAAAACATATAGCATAATTGATTAGGTTTTAAATTGGGCCCTAAAACTTTCACATATCGGCTTAAAACCTATTCACCCCCCTTTGGGTATTCTCTATGTACACTTTTAGTCTCCTTTAGATCTTATCTCATAAATAGACTTGGTCTCAGATAGTAATGTGAAAATAATTGAATGAGGTTAGGAATTTTCCACCCTTTGAAGCAGCCAAATGAAAATCAGACTTGACTCAGTAAGGCATATGTTGAATTTTTTAATTTATCTTTCATATGTTGAACTTCCCCAAAACATTATTCACCAACATACCTCTGAACTCTAGGAAAATACTAAGACCTAGACGATTTGAACTCCTTTTGTGGCCTGGGTAGATGTTCAACCCTCAGATCAGTTGATTCTTTTGCTTTAACCCCTTGAAAGTTCAATATGTGAAAATTGATTCAATTCAAGTAAAATATTTTCATGAACCACGTAAATTGGGGTTATGTCTTTACCTTTGTCATACATCGCTCATGACTCTGACAAAGAGGGGCAACTAGAGACACCCCAATTTTCACGAGAGCATTTGATACTTGCAACTTTTGGTGGGTTAAGCTCGAGTAGTTTGCATCCCCAATCATCTCTTAATCTTTACCCTCTTATGTGTGTTAATTTCTCCTGAAAATCCCAAATTTCATGTGAAATGACCAAAATACCTCTGATAGGTCCCACTTGATTTATTTGTAGTCTTAAATTTAGTTTTAACCTTAAATCTAAATTCCTGGGCCAAGAGCTCCCCAAATACGACAAGGGTACCTTGAGGCCAGTGGGGGTGTCCCGATGCCCCCGAGGCCAGGAGGAGGGTGTCTACGGCTAGGCGAGCGGGGGGTGCCCTTGGGTTGGCGGGGGGTGCCCT
>JAUPMG010066695.1:0-10125 GCA_031762675.1 Pachysandra terminalis
CTCCGCCCTCACCCTCTCTCTACCGCCACCGCAATCTTCCTCTCTCTCCATTGTGCTCTCTCTCCTCTGTTTTCTCTGCCCCACAGCTCCACCTCCATCAGCCAAACCATCACCTCCCTGTTCTCTGTACAAAATACAACACCTGAACCTCCCATCATCAACATCACCCTACCCCCAAACCACTACTCCATAATCCGAATCTGCTGCTACCACAAACCTCCATCCTCCTATTGCAACCCAATCTTCTCCCATTAGCAACCAAATCCACCTGAAAACCCATCTCCCCCAAATTAAATCTCTGCAACCCCATATTCACCTGAGATCTTATCTGAACTACCTATTCTTCACCTCTTCATTCCAGCCTTCAAACTCCAGTCCCCAACAATTCCCGATCTCCATATCAACCTCCAATCGAACAAGCAGACCTCTCACCTCCTTCATCATCGCCCCTGTTCCCTGCAAACCACCTGAAACACTAGTAGACAACACCTTCTTTCTTTCCCCTTCAACCCGAGAACACAGCAGCAAGCGTTGCTGGTTTGCTTCTCATTTCCATAGCAGCTACAGCTCACCAAAAGTGATTGTCGTTGCTGTCTCTAAGCCAAAGCTCACCATAACTCAAATCAGAGGTAGCAGCTACAGCTACAGCTACAGGTATTATATTCAAAAAAAAATTTATTAATTGCTTGTTTTATTTTACTTTTTATTGAAATATTCAATGGCTTTGTGATACGCTGTGGAGTTTGTATATATCATATATTTGATGTTTTGGTTTAGTCTGTCTCCGTTGTTGCAATATTACATGTGGTTTAATATGGTGACATGATTCTCTGCTAAAATTATTCATGTTTATTTTTAAGACATTTAATGTTTTCAGGGATCTTTAATATATTAAGATTTTATTAAGGGTTTTCATGTATTTAATATTTTAGAGATTTTGGTGATTTTCTAATCCATTTTAGGACTTTGCTAGTTTTTTTATTTTAGTTTATATTTTGTTTTTATCTAAATTGGCCCAAACACTCTTGAACCGAGTAACCGGGAAAGGACGGGTGCCTAACAACTTCCCAACTTCTCAAATAAACTCCCTTATCCGAATTTGGTTAGACCGACCTAATTTTATAATTTTGGTTCAATTTTGATCAACCCATAGGTGACCATCCACACCTGAACCCATTGGATGGTGGCGACTCCATTTTAACCCGATCAACTTAGGGTCCGACCGATCCAGGGGCGATCACACCAAGCATACGGTGATATCTCTGATGAAATTCGAGTTCCTTCCATAAATGTAAGAAGTGCTGGTTATCAAGAGTTATGCACGCTCCTGGATAGTATGTCAAAGAAGACTTTTGCATCTCTTATTTCAGAAGATCTGACAAGCTGGAAACCTCTCTCTCAAATATTGAGTCTCTTGGTCTCAACATTGACTGGTTGAAGAATCATTTTGCTTTCCTCGAGAAGTCTCTCTCTTGTTTGCAAGAAAGGTCTGAGCTCGTGATAAAAAGGGATGAAGCTTTAAAGCAGTTCAATATTGATGGTTCAGAATTAAAGAAAAAGAGAGAAAGTATAGCATTGCTCAAACACACACTTAAGAAAGCAGAGAAAGAGTTAGAAGAATTTGAACAACATGTTCAATCGTTAAAATCAAAGGTAGAGGAAAAGAACAAAAGAATTTCTGAAGTTTTGAATGTAATTGTTTCTTTCAGAATGTTTCCAAAAGACTTGTATTCTCTAAATTGATATCAATAAAGAGCTTTTCTTTTGGCATTTTATATCCTATCACAATTACATTCCTTCAAAAATAATAAAGTTTTAGCCACTTCGCATTGACTAACTCTTCTTGTGCATTCTCTTCAAGTAAAATGATTTTTTAATATCCTGAAGGATAAGCTTCAGTAATTTCGAATGGTCCATCCTACCTTTGTGAGAATTTAGGTTTAATAGTGTTACTCCTTTCGTAGAATGAAGCTCTAAACACTAACTCATCAACATAAAACTCTCAAGAAGATACCTTCTTTTGATAGGCTTTCGAGATGACCTGATGATACTGAATATCGTTTGTCAAGGCTTGTTGCCTTTTCTCGCTTAAATCATTTAGTTGCTGCATTCGAATTGCCACCAAGTCATGAGTGTCACAGTCCAATTCAGCAGCCTGAAGTATCCTTGCTGAAGAAATTTGCAATTCCACAGGCAACATAGCTTCCATTCCATATACCAATGAAAATGGAGTTGATTTCGTTGCTTTGTGTTTTGACACTCTGTATGCTCATAAAACATCAAACAGATGCTCATGCCATTGAGCAGGATGATCATAAGTTAATTTACTCAATAACTTGATCAAAGTCTTATTTGTAGCCTATGCTTGCGCATTGCCTTGAGGATAATACCTTGTCGATTTGTTGTGAATAATATTATGCCTTGCGAGCATTTTTCGAACTGGGCGATTCAGAAATGAAGAACCATTATCAGTAAGGATTCTTCGAGGCACACCTCCTCGAGCAATGAGGCATTCTTTAATAAACTGAGTTACAGCAGGTCCCGTTACTCTCTTGAGAGCTACGACCTCCACCCACCTGGTGAAATATTCTGTTGCAACCAAAATCCATGTGTATCCTCTTCTACTTCGAGAGTTAATTGGATCAATCAAGTCTAGCCCTCAAGTATGAAATGGATATGGAGTGATGACAAATTGCATACTTCGAGAATGCTTCCTTGGAATGTTCACCTGTATCTGACATCTTGAACACTTCTTAACATACTCAAATGCATCTTCTTTCATAGAAGGCCAATAGTATCCCACGTCAAGAAGTTGTTCATACAGTTTTCACTTTCCTTGATGAGCTCCACATTCTCCTGAATGCACCTCTCGAAGTATGACAACTGCTTCTTGTGAATCAAGGCATTTGAGCAAATTTTCATTTGAACTTACTCGATATAAAAAACCTTCTTGAAATCGAAATCTAGTAGACCTTCTTCGAATGCGATGAGCTTCATATGCATTATTGGGAAAGAAGCCATCTCTTAGAAATCTGATGAAAGGTCGTCTCCAGTCTTCTTCTTCCGCTAACACTGGACACACTTCCATAATATCAGGCATACTTTGGCAACTAGGGCAATTCCTTTGCAATTTGGAAGAATCAAGACTCATGGTTGGCCAATATACACCAAATCTTTGTAGCCTTATGTATTATGAGATGGAATATGAATTTCCACAAGACTTCTCGTGTATATCAGCGAGAATCTACTGTGCTTCTTCATTTCCAACATATCTTAGTAGAACTCCATTTGAAGATTTGAAGTACATAATATGATCAATTTAACAAAATTTGCCAATTTTCGAATAGGAATTTCGAATATTGTTGTTGAATGTTTAAGTTGGTGTAATATATCATGTCTCCAATCATCTGAATGAATTTCTTCTTGTTCAATCTCAGGATCTAAAGTTGCTGGCAAAACCTTTCAAATGACTTCAATCTGTTGAGAGTCCTCATTTGAACTCAACCTACTTCCCAAATTGGCTAAAATATCTGCTTGATGATTTTTACCTCTTGGAATATGTGAGAATACATTCAACAAACTTGCGCATCAATGTTCGGATTGTTGTTCTATAAGAAACTAACTCTTGTTCCTTAACAACAAAGTCATCATTAATTTGTGAAATAATAACTTTCGAATCACCAAGAACTCTCAATCTTTGTATGCCTATTTGTTTGGCCATTATCAGTCCAATGAGTAAAGCTTCATACTCTACTCTATTATTTGAACATACGAAATCCAATCTGAAGGAGTAATATAAACGTTGTTCATCACTTGAGGTGAATTCAATCCCAGCTCCTCCTCCATTCGAATTTGATGATCCATCAAATTTCATTTGCCACTCTTGTTCGTCCACAGTGGCAACCTCAAATTCTGGCAATTCTTCATCTTGCATTTTCGAGAAAGTAGCAAGAAAATCTACAACTGCTTGTCTTTTAATGTTTTTAGGAGTCACAAGCAATGTCAAACTCTGACAGCTGCAATAGCCATTTGTATATCTCCCAAGTAACACTGGTTGAGATAACAAATATCTGATTGGATTAAAACGAGTAACAAGAACAGTTGGACACGCCAAGAGGTAATGCCTCAACTTTCAAGTTACATGATATAGAGCAAGCAGAATTTGTCTATTTGTGAATATTTTACTTCCGCTCCACACAAAAGTCTGCTGATATAATAAACAAGCTTCTTAATTCCTTTATCATCTTCTTGGGCTAATAATTCTCCAATAGCTTTATCAAAAGTAGCCAAATACATTCGAAGGACTTCCTCGGAATTGGTGCAATCATGGTATGAGCATGTTTCAGGAGACCTATGATATTTTCGAAAACTTGCTCACTCTGCAGTCCATGTGAATGTCGCTCCTTTTCGAAGTAAGGCTAGGAAAGGAGATATGTAAGCTGAAAGACCTGGAACAAATCTTCGAATATAAGAGACTCTCCCTAGAAAAGACTTCAACTGCTTCTGATTGGTAAGAGGAGGCATCACGAGAATAGCCTTTGATTTCGTAGGATCCAGATCAATTCCTTATATGTGAACAACAAAACCAAGAAATTTGCCTGCAATAACCCAAAAGCACACTTCGCAAGATTCATTCTGTACTTGTAATGCTTACAGCGCTCGAAAACTCTTTGTAGAATTTCGAGATGTTGAGAGCGAACCCTAGACTTCACAACAATATCATCCACATAATCCTCTACCTCTTTATAGAGTCTTCTTTCATGTTCTGACTGCCTCAGAACAAAGACGGTATATAATTCGACCGTCGGGGGTAACAACCCTGGTGCAACGAGCTTTAGAAGCAGATTGTTCAACAGCAGCCTCAGACTCAACAGGTCTCTTCTTTTCTTCTTTCTTTTCTTTCTGCTCTTTTTTCTTTTCTTCTTTCAATCTTCTCTTCGAGGGTCCAGATTCGGACAAAGGAAAATCCAGATTAGATTGAAGTAATGGCCATGTTGGAAGTGAGATTCCTCGAGGAAGCGAAACTTGGCACTAACCAGCAGGTGCAAGTTCATCATATTCTGCTGCATCGGCAAGGTGAACTTCGAGTTGGTCGAAAGGACAAGGATCAGCAACAAGATGAATCATCTTGCCATTTCGAATGCCCTTATAACACTGATGGTAAGTTGAGGGGACAAGTTTACACTTGTGAATCCAAGGTCTTCCCAACAGAATGTGATACATTGGCGCGCTGTCCAACACATGGAACAGAGTAGGATATCTGTAGGGTCCCACCTGTAATTCGAGAGTCACATGACCCAGAGCATACTGGCTTCTTGCATCAAAGCCGTATATCCTCATAGCTTGAGGAATGACTCTCTCAAATGATACTCCAATAGCCTTCAGGATACCTATTGGAATAATGTTGAGAGAAGAACCGGCATCCACTAAGGATCTTCAAATATCAACTCCCTGAAGAACTGAATTCAAGTAAAGCGCCCTTCCATGGTTTTCATACGAAACCATCATATCCTCCAGTCCGAAAGTTATCAAACCATCCTCATAATGAACAGCAGCACATTCCTCATCTGCCTCCTGTAGAGACAGCTTCTGAGCATATGCTCGAATAGCAATTCGATCAGATTTCGAAAAGCCAATGTCTTTCATACTCTCTTCGAGCCTCTGATACTTCAGCAACTCTATCTTTGGAGCATTGTCTATCGCTTTCGATATTTCTGAGACAATGACATTCACAGTTGGTCCTTTACCTTTATGATTGAGTTAGGGATCAGTATGAACTGTCTCCGGCTGCAGTTCAATCTCCCCGAGCTTCATTCAAATGTTGTACAATCTTCAAAGAGTGTAACAATCATAGGTACTATGACTTACAAACTGATGAAACCTGCAAAACTTTGGATTTCTTCTGTCTTTTGCAGAAGGGAACCTCTTTGGTTCACGAAGGTTAAGTTTGTCATCCTTTACCCAATTATCAAAATGGACATTAAACTGAGCTGGTGTGCAGTCTGGCTCAAGAGGAGGATCTCTAGAATTTCGAGAATTCTTATTCTCATTCTTTTTCGTCTTCTTCGAGGGACTATCTTCAACATAGACAATCTCATTCCTCTTTCTATCATTCTTTTTCGAAATACTTGGCAATGAAATGCTAAGTTTTCGAGCAGTATCATACAATCTAGTAAAGCTCGTAATTCCCAAGTTTTCCAGATGAATCCTATATTCAGGCAGGATTCCCATTATACAATATTCAACAGACTGATCTTCAACCACAGTCTCAGTACAGGACATCACCAAATCTCGAAAGCGCTTGACATACTCCACAAAGCCTTCAGAATGACCCTGGTGCTCTCTACTCAAGTCAATGATGGTGTAGATTTGTTCAGTAATGTAAAATTTCTTGTGAAACAGGGCAGCCATTTTTTCCCAAGTATTCATAGAACCTGGCTTAAGGTTGTTATACCAAGTATAAGCCTTATCTGTCAAAGACTTCGAAAATTCTCTTAAACGAAGATCATTATTTGAAGCATGAGCCCCAAAGCTTCAATGAAGCGACTCATGTGCTCCTTCACATTCCATGTTTGACCAGTAAACTTAGGGAATTTTGGACTCACATAGTCCTTGGGGTAAGGTTTGCTTAACCCATTCAGTATTTCGAGTTTGTGAGCTCTTCAACACATTCAGTATTTCGAGTTTGTGAGCTCTTCAACAGTGATTCCACCTGTTCAAGCGTAGCGAAATAAGGAGCAGAGGATGGTACAGATGAAACAATAAGTGGAGCATACACTGGTGATGAAGTCATCTGTGGAGGTGGAATCTATGAAGGTGGTGAAATACCAAAGAAATTCGCAGGAGTACTTCTAACAGGCTCCTCCCTTGAAATATTGGGAATAACAGGTGGTGGAACAACATGTGGTGTGAATGATGGTAATGGCAAGGATGGCAATGGCAATGATGGAGTGGAGCTTATTTGAGGCACAGCTCGAGCAGCAGCTACGGCTTGATGAGCTAGTAATGTCATCATTTCTTGATGCATGGCGGCCATCTTTTCCAGCATAGCATCAATCCTATCCTCAGACGACAATGACTAACTTGAAGTAGAAGGTGTTGCTAATGTAGTAAATGCAGTTATAGTAGGCAAATCACCTGTACTGATGGGATCTGCAGGAAGATCCTGAGTTCCAGTAGCAGTAACAGTAGGAAGTTCTGGGACCATTTCAATGATTCTTAACTGATCTTAGACGTCAAGAAAGAAGATAGGAAACAATTCAAATTCCCCAGCGAAGTCGCCAAAAATGGTGATGCACAAACCGGTAAATTGACAAAGGGAATGCCAAATAAGCAAATTTGCTTGCACTGGCCTAAATCAGGAAATTGACCGTTCCAATGCAAGGTTTCCTTGTGGAATAAAATAAAGAAGGAAAAGGTAAGATCAGTCAAGAATGATTAGAAAGACAACATAGAACTTAACGATCAGAGAAGAGAGTTAGACAAAAGCTCTGCAATTTTCAGAGGATGCCCAAAATGATCAAAGATTCTAATAATTCTTTCTGATGCTTCATCCACCTTTTATAACCTTAGACTCATCATCTAACCGTTGGCAACGTTTCATGAACAGATTTGAATACATTCCAACTGAACAGACGTTTTGGTTTGAATATTCAATATCCAAAACGTCTAATTCAACATGTAACGTTTCAATAAATGTTTTCATAACATTTGGTTAAGTTACTGAATATAACGTTATAAAAGTAATGATATATTAAAGTTCTGTATTGATTTAAGTCCTTTAATGCTCTTCGAGAACCTTGATAGGACTTATCTTTCTGGTCCTCCATTCTTGAAAGTCTAATATTTATTTGTCCCTATTTCGAGTGAGCTACTTCGAGATTAGATTCTTCGAAGAATGGCTAAATGTCAAAGAATATTCCCTTAACAAAATGTAACTCGTGACATTATGTCATACTGTCTATTTCAAGTTATTATTTCGAAGAATAACTTCGAGATAGAAACGCAGTGTCTTTAAAAGATAATTCGAAATATTGATTATCTTAAAGAAATGATTCTGAAATGTCTATTTCGGGTAGCTACTTCGAAGAATACAATTATCTTGGATATTTCGAGATGTATCTTCGAAAATCATAATAATTACTATTTAGAAGTATACTTGTAAATATTATGGCGAATTGAGACTTTCGCGGTTGCTAATCTTTATATGCATTCTTATTTCGAATGTTATGATTCAAGTCATATCTTCGAAATAATAGTAACTTTCGAAATACACTATCCGAAATATAGTGTTTGAATATATTAACACAATGGAACTATGCCACGTGTCAAAATATGATTGAATTGAATCAATTTCAAATTGACTCATCATCAACACCGGCTCTCGTAGCCGTGGAGGACGCCCAAGTGGGACCTGAAGCCAACAAGGGAGCAAGGGTAGTCCCCCCTCGAGATCCAGAAATAGGGAACATCCTTGAACACCTTGTAGTTCTCCTCCATATCGCCAGGAAATTCTGGGTAAGGATTGCACAGAGCTGGTCCGCCTTTCAACCGGGCGGGATCCACCATTGCGCCCCTGCCCAGAAGTTGGAGGTCTTCCGGGGAGATTCTGGAGCGGCGCCGCTCCCGGAAGCCTCAGTCTTCTTCTTTCCCAGACTCTTCATGGGCGCCATTTCTTCATAAAGGATGAGGAAAAGAGTTATAGAGAAATTTGTCTCAAAAAAGAAGGCTTGCAGTTGAAAACGAAGACGAACAGTGGGTGAAACCTGGACCCCAGGTGGTTCATCCCCTTATAAAGAGAGAGATGATGGGACTACATGGGGCACGTCAAACGACGGCTCGGGGGATACCGAGGCAGCGGACGGTAACCCAACCCCGGAGTGACACCTCGACTCGCATTTAATGTTGTTTCTCTAGCACGCTTGAGAAGACCAAACGATGGTTGCCTTTCTCAACGGCTCCGCTGCCCGACCAATCACAAGGAAGGTAAAGGCAGCAGCAAATCGCTGCATGTTTAAGCGCAATGGGCTAATGATGACCCCATTTTTTGTAAATTCAAATTAGGCCACTGCATGCACGCTGCGTGGCACTGACTGGGGAGTTGTATAGGCCAGGTCACCTCTGGTGTGCAAAGCTTTCCAAAAGGTCGGATTAAACCCCTATGGTCGATTATAAAGTAGACCCCCTTTCAAAGGTCAGTGAGGTAGGGCTAATCCCCTACCGGGTCCTGAGGCTGGATTAAACCCCTATGGCCGGATATAAAGTAGACCCCTTTCAAAGGTCAGTGAGGTAGGGCTAACCCCCTACCGGATCAATGAGGCTGGATTAAACCCCTATGGCCGGATATAAGGTAGACCCCTTTCAAAGGTCAATGAGGTAGGGCTAACTCCCCTACCGGATCAATGAGGCCGGATTAAACCCCTATGGCCGGATATAAGGTAGACCCCTTCTAAAGGTCAGAGGTAACCCCCTACCGGGTTACGAGGTCCGGTTAAACCCCTAAGGCCGGATATAAGCTAACCCCTTTCCGGTCATGAGGCCGGGCTACCTCCTGCTTGATCCCGAGGTAAGAACCCCTTACCAGATGAGATCCCTCTCAGGAAAGGCCCGGATCTCCCCTCTTGAAAGGCTAAGGGTGTTCCTTCCCGCTTAAGGGAGGAGCGGGTTTCCAACTGCCCAACAAGCAGATGTCCCAAGTGTTGGAAAGAGCGCTGCCTCATCCCGAGGCACGAATTGAAAGGTAAGACAAGAGATTTAGGTACGGATCTCCTACTCCACGGTTCTCAAATCTGATGTGACCTTTGGTCCAATCAGGAAAAGTGGGGAAACAAGAAACCCCTTTTTACGGAAAAAGGAGGAGCAAGATTTGACTAAATCCACTCAACGGCGGAGACCCATACGGGTGGCGCCTAGATTTGACTAAATCCACAGCCCGTCCATTAAATCATTCCACGGCTTTTAGTTGTCACAAGGGAACCAAGAAACCCCTTTTTACGGAAAAGGATCGGCGGGCCGATCCCATCAAACAACAGACCCATGTGGGTGGCGCTTTGATTTGACTAAATCGGCGGCCTGCCCACATGTTTCTCAATCATTATGCAAGATTTAGACCAATCAGAAAGGAAA
>JAUPMG010066705.1:0-13328 GCA_031762675.1 Pachysandra terminalis
TTTAATATTAAATTAATTATTGAGAGTAATAATTAATGTAATAAAGAAGTTAATAATTACGAGTTTAGGTCGTTACATGGTAACTATTGAATTGCTTATTGAGGCTTCTAGCTCATGCAACCTCTCATGTTGCAGGTTAGGTGAATGGTGGTGGACCTTGGTGTGCTGCCTGCTGCATACTTGATTACCTTTCTATTTTGTTTTGGATTTCTGCTCCTGTGAGAGTTTTTAATTGTAATGGTTTCGTTTAAATTATATTGGTCAGTAGGTTTGGAAGGTCATAACTCAGCAGAAGGACTCGGGATTTTCTTGGTTATTTTTCTATTTTTAGCTTCCGCGCTCTGATTTTCCATAAAGGTAAACAGTTACTTTTATGCCTGTCATTTGATAGCGATTCGGATTCCATGCGTGGAACCCGAAGGTCTCACCTCGAGATCTGAGCCACTCGCATAGTGATTCGTGCATCGAATTTTGGGGCGTGACAGATTGGTATCATAGCATAAGGTTAGCTTAGACTAAGGTTGTTGAAAGATTTGTGAACCTAGGTGTCACATAGAGGCCTGAAGTTATGAAGAAGGAAACATAGAACTTGGAATTAGGAAATGTTTATTGATTGCTGTGTGATAGCTAACCATGATTGTCGTTTGATTTATTGTATGAATCGTAGAAATGTTAAGGTGGATTAGGTAACTTGGTGTACTCTCGTTGAGTCTTGTGCTAGCCCTGTGAGTGAGCTCTGTTTACTTAGAAGGTGGGAGTGTGATCCTAACTTTCCTTCTTGAGTGATGGGATTAATTGTCACGCCCTAGATCCCGTGACACGATTCCCAATGAGGGATTGCACGGATATCAAGGTGAGGCCTTCAGGATCCACAATCGGACCTCGAATTTCCACTACAATATAAGTAAAATATTAGTAATAGATACTTTCATTTAACAAGAATTAGAGTGCGGAAGTACTACAATAGATAAATCCAAATTAAAATGTAATGAAACCAAAATCAAATCCTTGGCCTTAGTTGGGTCAGGAATTCAACAAGTCTAAATAACATAATCCAATATGTTTAACAACCACATGATTACATCATAAACGAAAGTCTAACTCTCGCAGGATTATAAGCCAACAATAAGGAAAGAAGAAAAACAGCTAAGTCCACAAGCAGCAATGATCCAGCTAGTGCGGTCCATCCTACAACATGAAACGTTGCGTGAGCCTATGATGCCCAGTAAGAAAAATGGATTAGTCATCCATCCTCTTATGGAGATCAATCACAAGGGTAGTACAACAATAATCCAATAACAAGTACATTCATAAACCACTAATAGATGAGTAGTTTAAGATGGAATGAAATGAGATAAGATGAAATCATTCACATGTCCTAAGATGGATGCAAAGAGAATTAACACACAATTAATGATATGTATGCACAATGAAATGCACTAAGGTTAACATCACCTGATAAGTGGACCTCACATGAAGCTTACCACAACAATAACCGATTTAGTACGTTTCCTAAGGAACTGCCGGAAGTCCCCTCTCCGTTCCGGGCGCTAACCCATGGCATGAAGGCTACCATATAGCTAATTTACGAGTGTACAATACTCGAGGACTAGCGAACCTGTATAGGATGAACTCTGGCATCTTACCCTAGTTTAAGTGGGCCCTTTCATCCCACGGGTATATAGTCAACCCAACCGGAGGTATTGCAGTTGTTTCCTCGTAGATTTCCACCTCCCAGTTCACTTATCATTTGATATAAACCTAGTATGTAATGCATTTAAATAGGATATCAAATGAAGATCTACAATAGAAACTATCTGCGCGCCCATACACGCAGATAATCTGATGGCATACATTCATAAGCTTCCATCCATTATCACAACAAGAACAACGATCATATAGATTACTATTTATTCACAACCAAACAGAATCGAACCCAAGGTGGAGATAGTGGTCACAATAACCTCGAAACACGAAGATTGACTCTCCGTGGCCAGATCTTGCTTCCGAAATCAACAACAAACAACGGTCGAAGCCCCACACCATTAGGTCATCCCCCACAAATCCCAAAGTACTGTGAAAGGTACAGGATCTTCGGTGGACTGAGGCTTGCGAAGGGAAAAAATGAACTAAAATATGCTCTCTGTCGGCAAAGGTGTCGGTGGACCAAAGGGATTCTGGAAGTCACAGGGTCTTCGGCAGGGTTATCGGTGGACCGAGGCCTGCCGAATAGCAAAAATGAACTAAAAAGTGCTCTCTGTCAGCAGAGACGTCGGTGAACCGACGTCTGCCGAACTGCGAGATTCTGGGTTTTTCTTTGCGTCACATAATCTAAATCTAGGTTATTAAATCTATTCTAAACATCATAAATCCACATCTACAACTCCGAAAACATGAACAAACATTCAACATATCATTTAAAACTAATATAATGAGAATTTAAGCATCTAATCATCAATAAACACATGCATCATTCAAAACCAAGCACTTACGATGTAGGTTTCGATAAGAGAGCTATACTTATTCCAATAACTTACTTGAATCTTCTAATGTCTTGAAAAACTTCTTTTGATGCTCTTCCTTGTGAATCACTGTTGCAAACGATCCAAACCTCCAATGAGTTCCGGCTTCAAACGATCTTCTTCTTCTCGTTCTTTTTTCTCCTCAGCAATCCTCTCAAATCTCAGATCTAAAACCAGAGCAAGAAGGAGGTGAGATTGGAAACCCCCTTCTCTTAAACCTCACCTTACCGAAAACCATATCCCATGACTACCATAACCGTCTTGCACGATCATGGATCGCGCGCCCAAATATAAATATTCCAACTGATTGAATTGTATTTCAATCAGTCCCCCTCAACTTATCAATTTAACACAATAACCCCCAACTACATATTCCTATTATACATAAAATTATATTTCATATAAATCTCATTTTTATACCAAATAAATCCAGAAAATATCATTAAATCATGTAAATTCAAATCATTAAATATGGGGGGTTCTCTTAGTGGATTTAGCTCCTTACAACCTACCTCCCTTAAAATAATTTTGTCCCCAAAATTTTCTTACCTCAATCCGTGAATAAATGTGGGTAGTGCTCCCGAATCTCCGACTCTCACTCCCAACAAGCTTCCGTCTCGTCATGATGTCCCTATTGAATCTTCACCAACTGTATAATATTCGTCCACAACACTTGTTCCTTACGGTCTAGGATCTACATCGGTTTTTCAACATAGGTGACGTTTTCTTGAAGTTGCAACTACGTCGAATCTAGCATGTGAGAAGGTCCTGGCTCGTATTTCCGAAGAAGTGATACATGAAACACATCATGAATAGTTGACAACTGACGTGGTAAGGCTATCCGGTATGTAACACGTCCGATCCGCTTGAGTATCTCAAAAGGTCCGACAAAACGAAGTGTTAGCTTTCCTTTCTTGCCAAATCACAGTATGCCTTTCAACGGTGAAACCTTGAGGAATACTCGGTCTCCAATAGCAAACTCTAACTCTCCTCGTCTCTTGTCCGCATAGCTCTTTTGCCTACTTTGTGCTGTCTTCAGTCTCTCTCGAATGAGCTTCACTTTCTCTATACTCTGCTGCACTAGCTCAGGTCCAAGAATGTTGTATTCACCCACTTCGGACCAACACACAGGTGAATGGCACAGGCGACCAAACAAAGCTTCAAAAGGCGCCATGCCTATACTCGCATGAAAGTTTTTGTTGTAGGAAAACTCCACTAATAGTAGATGCTCTCCCTAACTTCCACCGAAATCCATCACGCAAGTTCGTAACATGTCCTCTAGCACTCCGTCTAACCATCCGTCTACGGGTGATAAGCGGTTCTGAAATCAAGTCTCATACCCAAGGCCTTTTGCAAAGCTTCCCAAAATATGGACGTGAACAAGGATCCACGATTGGATACGATGCTGATTCGAACTCCGTGTAGTCACACAATCTAATGTACATACAGTCTCGCAATTTCCTCGACTGTAGCTACGGTTCGAACCGGCAGGAAATGAGCAGATTTGGTCAATCGATCAACAATTACCCAAATCAAATCCAAGCTCCCCGAGTCTTCGGTAGTCCGATTACGAAATCCATGGTGATATGCTCCCACTTCCATTCTGTAATCGGCAAGTGACACCTTACGACATGCTGAGTGATCTCTCTCTTCGTTCCTGGCCACTAGAAATTTTGACGTAGATCTCGATACATCTTCGTGCTCCCTAGATGAATGGAGTAGCATGACTTGTGTGACTCGTCCAAGATCTCACTCTTGATGCTCTGGTAAGCAAAGTCGGCCTCAAAATCTGATCAAACCATTTGGATGTACAACCCACTCAAACTTGCTATCATCCGCTGCAAGTGACAGTATATCCAAATCGTTCTTCTAGTGCTCTGCAATCCACTTCTCTAGTGATGGCTTGGTAACAAGGCTGAAAAAATAACCACCACACTACTAACTTGTATGCTGAACTCCCAAGTCTGAGATAACCTCCTGTAGTCTCCACTCCTGTCTCATCAACTGTGCAAGAACTCCGTGCGGTCTGCGGCTCAAAGCATTCGCTACCACATTAGCCTTCCCAGGATAGTAGTTAAGCGTAGAAATATAGTCATTCACAAGATCTAACCACCACCTATGGCGCATATTCAGATCCTTCTGGGTGAAAATATATTTCAAACTCTTATGATCTGGAAACAACTCAAACTCCTCTCCACAAAGGTAGTGCCTCCAAAGCTTCAAAGCAAAAACGACGGCGGCCAACTCTAGATCATGAGTGGGGTAATTACGCTCATGAACTTTAAGTTGCCTAGAAGCATACGCTACAACACGACACTCTTGCATAAGAACAACTCCCAAACCTTGCAATGATGCATCAGTGTAGACTTCCATCTTCTGTCATGCAATTGGTACAACAAGAACAAGTGTCGAAGCCAATCTCTTCTTCAGCTCTTCGAAAGCAGCTTCACACTTCTCGTCCTAGACGAATTTAACTTCTTTTCGAGTCAAGTGAGTCAAAGGCGCCACAATCGATGAGAATCCCTCGATGAATCTTCTGCAATAACCCACAAGACCTAGGAAACTCTTGATCTCCGTTGCATTCTTAGGTCGCTCCCAACCAAGAACAGCCTTAACCTTGGCTAGATCCACAAATTTACCTGGCCTAACTTCACAACACAAGCTCTACAAACTCGGTGAAGAGTCACGATTCCCTCAACTGGGTTGGCAATACTCAAAGGATGCTCTAACACCCTAGGGTGTAAACCTAGAAAAGCCATGCAACAAGTGGAAATAAATGAATGGGATGCACCAGAGTCAAATAATACACGAACTGGAGTATGAAACAGGTGAATGATACCTTCCCCACAACATTCATAGAGCAGTCGTCTCAAGGAACATCGGTGTCAGTTAGGGCATGAACTCTGCCTTGCTATGCAGGTCGAGGCTGTGTAGGCTGGCCATCTCTCCGCGGTGCTCTGCAAAATCGCTGGAGGTGTCCTTCCTTGCTGCAGTTGTGGAAAGTCCTTGTCTCTTTCTTCGAAAACATCTGATCCTGAGGTGGTAGGGGCTGACGTGGCACATCACGTGCTAGCGCTACAAGTGTTGTTGCATCTCTAGGAGGAGTCCTTTCTTGTCAATAGTCAGATCTCTGGTGTCTGTTCCGACCTGGTCTAGAGTGTTAGGGTTGGTATCTCCCACTGTCACTGTTTCTACTCTTGTATGACTCGGGCCGGTCCCTAGGCGCTGCTAATCTATCCATGTCTCTCTCAACATGTCTAATACATTCCAGAACTTTTACGTAGGTCTTCAGACGCTGAGGGATGACTCTGGATCGAATTGCTGGACGTAGACCGTCTTCGAATTTGGCTCCCTTGTCTGCCTCATTAGCAACCATGTGCGACGCGTATCTGGATTGCATTGCGAACCGGTCCTCATACTGGGCCACTGAGAGAGTGCCCTGCTCAAGTAGCATAAACTCAGAAGCCATCTGCCTCCTGTAGCTGCTCGGCAAGTAGTTCTCCAGAAACTGTAGACAAAATTGCTCCCACATCATCTCGGATGTCAGGCTCCTCTCAATCATCTCCCACCAATGAAAAGCTTCACCTTTCAGCAAGAAAGTGGCAAGTGACACACACTGCTGCTCAGGACACTCCGTAGTCCTGAAGATCTGCTCAATGTCAATGAGCTAGTCCTCGGCAAAGTGAGGCTCTCCCCATCCTACATAAGTCGGTGGGGTCAACTTCTTGAACTTTTCCAGCCAACTCAGTGTTGAACTCTGCACTCTCCTCTCATCTATAACTGCTTGGTGCTGCATCTGGTTGCACTGGAAAGTAGTCAGATCGCCAACGATCCAAAAAATACTCGCCAACTGTGGGTCCGTATCAGCCCCCATTCTAGCGGCTAAACTCTCCCCCACGCTAGCATTCCTCCTCCTTCCTACCATCTACACACCCGAATAACCATTTAGGTCTTAACCAAATATACCTCCTAGTTAGCACAAAACACTCACATAATCAAAGCAGCAAACAAAATCATACATCACACAATCTTATAGTTCTTCTATGTTTCTCCACCTAATTTCCATTTATATGTGATACCTAATGCTACTAGTCTCTAATAACCATACTCTGAGCAAACCTTATGCTCTGATACCAATCTGTCACACCTCGGATCCCGTGACACGATTCCCAATGAGGATTGCACGAATCTCAAGGTGAGACCTTCAGGATCCACAACCGGACCGCGGATTACCACCACAACATAAGTAAAATAAAAGCAATAGATACTTTCATTTAACAATAATCAGAGTGCGGAAGTACTACAACAGATAAATCCAAATTAAAACGTAATGAAACCAAAATCAAATCCTTGGCCTCAGCTGGGCTAGGACTCCAACAAGTCTAAACAACATAATTCAACATGTTTAATAACCACATGATTACATCATAAACGAAAGTATAACTCTCCTAGGAGTATAAGACAATAATAAGGAAAGAAGACAAACAGCTAAGTCCACAAGCAGCAACGATCCAGCTAGTGCGGTCCATCTTATAACATAAAACGTTGCGTGAGCCTACGATGCCCAGTAAGAAACATGGAATAGTCACCCGCCCTCTTATGGAGATCAATCACAAGGGTTAGTACAACAATAATCCAATAACAAGTACATCCATAAACCAATAACAGATGAGTAGTTTAAGATGGAATGAAATGAGATGAGATGAAATCATTCACATGTCCTAAGATGGATGCAATGAGAACTAACACACAAATAATGATATGTATGCATAATGAAATGCACTAAGGTTATGTCACATCCTAAACTATTGAGATCTTCGGGATTCCCAAAAGTAAAGTATGTAACTCTCACCCCAATAAAACATGGGAGTGAAAAGAATAATCAAAACAAAAGCAGAAGTAAACAAAAATAGTTGTATGTATAACTTAAGTAAAAATACATAATTCTGATCTTATTACAATTCATTTAAATAAATATACAAGTAAATCTAATGCAAAACCCTATCTATTGTTTCTTCAATTCTAGTCCCTTCCCAAGCTCTCCTTATGCTATTCCTTAGTCCTGAAAAAAAATATAAACAACATATATAAGTTAGAAAGCCTGGATGAGTAGTCCTTCAAAGAAAGGTATTTACTCATACCCCAATGTTATGAGATACAAACAATATGATAGATAAAATAAATATAATCTATAAAATTATATGCTAATAATTAATGAATAGGAACAACAATCATACAATAAGTATTTCTCTCTTAATCTCACCTTGGTATATGAAATAATGGTCCATATCAATAATCCTAATTCTATATCCATATTAGATCAAATGCATCATTCACAAGATGCTCACAATAATATCAACAAGCAATATGCAATGCAAGGTGCAGTTAAGTATGCTAATATTGTAAGTTCCCATATGATCGGTCATTCCTTGAGCAAGATGTCTTCTCGAACCATCCCCCCCATATAGGGCAATTCTCAACTTAAGATATTTCATGTATGCATCATAGTTCTAAGGGGTTTCAACCTAGAGGCCACAATTCCCCCACTTATTTGCGATCATGGGTAATACTCCAAAGAATTCCAATTGTAAACTCCTCAAGGAATCTTACATATTAACAACAAACAGAGGGTTATATGATTCAGATATTGGGCATCACCATGTGAACATTCCCTCACCTATTAACTTACTACAAGTCTTTTTGGAGCACCACACAAGGATATAGCCCTCACCTTTGGTGTAACAAATAAATTGGTATATTGGGAAGTACAGTCCCCCAACACATAATAATATAACACAGTCCAACCATAGGAAAAAATTGGTAAAAATAGTAAAGTCTCAAGTGTAATCTAATACCATCAAAGGCATAGGGTATTAGACTTTGCTATCACAAAATGGTAGTCCAAGATGACACTCATAATTTCAGATCATTAAATTAGCACAAACAATGACTCTTAGGCATATATTCACATTAGCAAAGA
The DNA here is from genome assembly GCA_031762675.1 of Pachysandra terminalis. Taxonomy (NCBI): domain Eukaryota; kingdom Viridiplantae; phylum Streptophyta; class Magnoliopsida; order Buxales; family Buxaceae; genus Pachysandra; species Pachysandra terminalis. The sequence continues at coordinate 8,503 of JAUPMG010066705.1, forward strand.
CATGAGCACATTCTCATGATTCTAAGTTAATAATGTATAAGTTCACATATCAGGTGGAAATATTCATGTACATATAGTAATTATGATAGGAGTAGTGAAAAATATGTATAATCATAAACAATATGGCATTCTACTCATACAAACACTAATTCACACATAATCACATAAATAGTGGTAATACATATTCATTGGATCATTTATTCAATTTATGTACCTAGACATGCATAACTAGAGGGTATGGTATTGCTGAAATGATCAAAGATCTGGTCTCTTAAGTATTTCAAAATATCACTTCCGAATCCATGGCACTAGTTGGCTAAAACTAGTTTAAGCTCAGATAAGACTTGATTAGAATGGTCTTGGGTTATTAGGTTTCTCTCTCGGGTCTAATAATATAGCAAATCAATTAAGATAGGTCTAATTTAGATGACCTAAAGTTTAAAGGTCAAAAAAAGGTCAATATGGCTCTCGGCATGAGTTCGACATGTGTTTCGGCGTGCTCAAAGGTCGCCGAGAGGTATGGTATGAAGGCATTTTAGAAATATTCTTAATTTGGTCAAAAACAGAGGCTCGGCGCATTCTCGAAGCATCGAGATATGGCTCAGTGTGAAATCCAGGGGCTAAAATCACTTACTGTGATGCTCGGCGCATCGAGTTGGGACTCGGCGTGAAATCTAGTGAACAGTTTCACAGGATTTGGGGCTCGGCTCGTGCTAAGCGCGCCTTGGGTAGTCGTCAAAGTGTATTCTGGGCAGTTTTCTATTGGGATTTCTTCCATATGGTTCCTACAACTCAAGGGTACTTTAAAAACAAGATCTAGGTCATTAGATTGGGTTTTAATAACCTCTAACAGAGTTCTTGAATTTCTAATTGATTAATTTCTGGGTTTAGTCTCTTTGGTAGTGCTTAAAAGTGTACAAATTTTGGTTTGAACTTTAATTTACTGGCTTTATTAATAAGATCATGGGAAAGGGGTTATTACATTCAATCATAACTTTTCCATGGTCATAACACTGAAATAAAAGTAAGACATTGAAAGAAAACTCACAATGATTTGCTGTAGAATTCTCATAGGTTTCATTCTTCTTCTTCTTAGAAATTTCTGGGTTTCTTCTTCTCATGTTAGGGCTTCTCCACGAATTTGATCATCCTTATGGTGTTTTGAATCTCTAATTAAGATTTATATTTATAAGGATCTATGCGTAATGGGTTATCCTTATGAGTTGTAATACTTTAGGGAATTCTGGGTTTTCTAGTACATCTAGGATTCTAATTATATAATGTTGGTTAATTAGTAAGGCTCCTAGATAACTATTTAGTAAAGCTTCTAGATGATTATTAAGTATCCTATTTGATTCATGTAAGACTTAGGTTAGTATTATTATTAGTATTATTTTCCGTATTAATTGCTTTATCCAATCTTTATTCTGGTTTAGGTCTACTCAGCAAACTGAGTTTTTTGACCAAGTCAACTATCACTTCAAAATCTGATGATTTATTCCTTACAATCCTTATTAGTTAATTAAGTTACTTATAGTTCTTAATATATGAATTAAACCATATTAAGATTATAATGCTTATGGATTTCGAAATAGTTTATAGGTTATGTTTGGCTTATGGTTTCAAATTAGTTTTAAGATTATAACTTATTAGTTAGGCTTGTTGGGTCATAATCAAATTACATTGCTTATTGGTTTGGTCTCTTATATTATTCTTCAATTATATAGATTAATATTCATGTTGGGATTAATTAAGTTCTATTAAATTACCTTTTTATCCTTATATTAAGGCTTTGAATTTTCTGGTTGTTACACTCTACTCTCCTTAGAACAATTTCGTCCTCGAAATTCATCCAGGTGTGTTCTGAAGGTTTTATTTAGAGTTCTAATATGTCAGTTTAAGTGTTTAAAAAAATCAATTAGTTTCTAAGAGCTTTTCACTATAGGTTAAGTTTTTAACTTAGGATTAACAACAAACATTCATTAAGGAAATAGTAACATATCATAAAAGTCATATAAGCCTTAAATCCAAAGAGAGTAAATTATACAATACATCAAAAGATTTCCATCCACATTTCAAAACAGTACAAGTTACTACATTCGCAAAACAACAAAATATCATTAACAGATGCTTAGAAAGCATCGGAGTTCTAGGACGTTGATGATGATAATGATGATGCTGATGAAGAAGAAGGTGACTGAATGACATCTATTGGAGGGAAAATCTATTCCACCTTGCTACTACTGAAGAAAGTGTGGAAGAACTTAAAGATCTTGTCCACGCTCTTTCGGAGCTTGGACATCTCCTTTCGGGTCTTCCTTAGTTCTTCCCGATTATTTTGAAGCTCGTGATTGATATGCATCCGGCTCTGAATGCTGGTTCACTCAATAGCTGTGAGACGCGCATCCAAATCCTTGTTCCTCCGGGTGTAATGATGGCTTGAGGAATCTGGTGGAGTTGCAGAAGAGGAGGGTCTCGGAACTGAAGGTGCTGCTCTAGGGGGCTGATCCTCAGTCTGAATTTCAAGTCGCTGCTCAGTCTGATCCTCAGGCTGGTCTTCAGGCTGTTGCTGGTCTTCATAGTGCTCCACGAGCTTATGTTCTTCATTGTGCTCTTCTCCTTCTTCTTCTTGTTGTTCTTCTCCTTCTTCTTCATTTGGATAGTATAATCTCACTTGCTTAGGTCGAGGATATCTTGAAAGTTTCATATGTGCAAGCTAGGTCTGGCTAAAGGGCTTAACTGTTTTTGGAACCTCAGGGCGTGCAGAAGTGAACTCCCAATGTTGCATGAGTGCACACATGAGATAAGGAAAATGTAGTATTCCTCTCCGGGAGACGCGAACAAACTTGATAATATGATTGATGATGAGAGAGGGAAGGAAAATGTTTTGGCCAGAGGCCACCATAAAGAGAACTTGGACCATGAAGGGTGTGAGTTCAGATGAGTTCCCGGTCCTTGGGTAGACATTTTTCATAAAAATCCCATGAAGGATGCGATATGAAGGAAGAAGTTTGGTGGAAGTTAAAGAGTTGTCAGGATTCCAACTCTTGTAAGTACCACATAGAGCTCGGGTCACTATGGCTCTACCAATTTGGGAATGACACTTAGGTTATTAGTCATGGGAACCTTCAAGATATGTGAAACAAGTTGAAGGTCAAGGGTGTAATTTTCTTCTAGGATAGAGAAAGTGATAGTCATATTGTTCGCATTGGTGTTGGTGATATAGTCATACATGGGCTCAGCGATACTCACATAAGCCTTATCACCCCAGTCTAGGATGGGATGCAAGTCAATGGCTTTGATAATCTCTTAGTTCTTGTAGGCCTCAACATGTATAACTGGTCTTTCTAAAAGGATACCTCTATTATGATAAAGGCTAGTCTTTCGGGGTTCATTGGTAGTTGGGGTTTGGGTTTGAGTGGCTTGAGGTGTACGTTTAGGAGATGGAGCACTTGCAGATGCAGAGGCTCTAGTAGTCGGTTTAGACCTTTTAGAGTGTCTTTGGGCTTGCTTGTCTTTAGGCATTTTAGTAGGGTTGGTTTGGGAAAGATGTTGTCTAAGGAGAATGAGTCAAAGATAAGAGATTCTAGGGTTTAGATCGTAGAAAATTGAAATGAAAATGGTAGAAGTTACCTTGTTCTTGATTGGAGCTTGAAGAGGATGAAAACCCTTGGAATGTGCTGGAAAGGCTCTTGGAAGAGTTACTTTGGAAGGAGTAAAAAGAATGGGTTTAAAAAGCCCTAAAAATCTATTTATAACAACTCAATTTCAGTCTCGACCGTAACTCAGCGCGCCGTGGACACACCGAGATCACAAATCAGGCAAAAATAAAAGTTTTTAAAGTCAAAAACTTAAAATAAATTTAATTACTCACAATACTCAGCATTCCACTCAAAAATTTACAGTTTTAAATCTATTAGTGAATTATTAAATTCACTTGAATTTGGGTCTTGGTTTGATATGAATAGTACATTCAAATCAGACTAAGATCTAATTAATTATCTTGGCGTTTTATAAAGGGTTTTATAATTTAATACTAATAATGATGTTTTTATAAGTCTACTATTCCTTTTTAATTTATATAGAAATCTAATTCCTATCTGATTCCCAAAATTTCTCAGTTCAATATATTTGCAACTATATTGACGTAAAATTTCTGAAAACTAGATAGTATTAGTGTTCTAAGTACTTTCTAAAATATTTCATTCAGCAATATAAGCCTTTGATTGTCATATCATTTAGTAATATGTAACCTAGTATACGTAGCAACGACTTCATCCTAGTAGTTTCAGCCTTCAAACTTTCAGAAATAGTTGTACTTCCTATTCCCAATTGCTTATCTGGATTTACCAGTAAGGATGCACAAATCGGAAATCATTATACCTAACAATCTCACAACCTAATCATATCTACTTCCCTTTGCCCACCTATAATTTCTTAATTTTTATAGCTTAAATCTTCCTACACTTATTCCTAGCTTCTAAGACCTAAATAATCTTTTAACTCTTCTTTTACTTAAGTTTACTAAAATTTAGGTCCTGATACCACTTTTGTCACATCCTAAACTATTGAGATCTTCGGGATTTGCAAAAGTAAAGTATGTAACTCTCACCCCAATAAAACATGGGAGTGGAACGAATAAGCAAAACATAAGCAGAAGTAAACGAAAATTGTTCTATGTATAACTTAAGTGAAAATACATAATTCTGGTCTTATTACAATTGATTTAAATAAATCTACAAGTAAATATAATGCAAAACCCTATCTATTGTTTCTTCAATTCTAGTCCCTTCCCAAGCTCTCCTTATGCTATTCCTTAGTCCTGA
>JAUPMG010066724.1:0-13327 GCA_031762675.1 Pachysandra terminalis
TACAACAGCTAGCAAATTTATCAGAAAAGCTCCCTTTCATGTTTCGGGCCCAAATTAACTTTTAGCATCTTTAGTATCCAGATGATGGCGAATGTGAGCTTCTTTAATATTTTTTATTTTGGTTTCCCAAGTATCCTCGTGCTTCGCTCAGGACCATTCTTCTCAGGTACGGTCGGGCGCCGAAGCGGGAACCTCTCTCAACAAGGTTTGTTGCATCTACAAGGACTCGATATCGAGACCACTTGCTTAACGCCGAAGCATAACCTCTCTCAACAAAGTTTGCTGCATCTACAAGGACTCGAGACCACTTGCTTAAGTGACCCGAGCCCCTTCGACTCGGGCCAACCTCAATATGGCTTTGCCTGAACCATCAAACCTTCATTTCCACCATGACTTGGAATATTTATTTTAGGTGCAATGACTAAATTAAAGATACGTGTACTGCCAACCCACATATCCAATGCACCGACGCATTTTGACGGTGAACAAACGCAGCCTTAGACTTTCCAGCTTATAAAGTAGAACAGTTAGCAAGTTTATCAGGAAAGCTCCCTTTCACGTTTCGGCCCCAAATTAACTCTTAGCATCTTTTAGTATGCAGATGACGACGAATGCGAGCTTCTTCAAAGATATGTGTTCTACTCGTTAGCAAAACGTGAACGTCAAAAAAAACGGAAATAAAAAATACGGGTTTAATATGATTTTAATATTAAAAAACGTAATCAAAAAAATGGGTTAAAAAAAACGTCAATATATATAAGTATTAATAATTAAAAATAATTTTTTTTTGTTGGAACTTGTTATAAAACCCTCTAACACAAAAATAAAGTTATCGGTTAACACGCATTTGTCATTGGAACTTCCAACGGACAACTTTTTTTTTTTTGGTCAACTTTAAACACTGACTTTTTTAAACGCAAAAAAAAAAAAAAAAAAATCTAAAAAACACGTTTTAAGCATTATCTAAAAAAACACATTTTTTTGCTTACAAAATATTTTAAACGAAATTTTAAACGTTTAGACAATTAAACGCGTTTTTAAAAAAAAAAACAGCATTTTGCTAACAATGATTCTACCAACCCACTTATCCACCAAGTCTCACAGACGGTCCCGTAATATCTGTTGGTCTAGACATTGATGGCTATTAATGGTCACGTGAATCTCACGAGACATCAATGTCTGGGCCGGCAGATGTTCCATCTGGGTCCAGACGATACAGCCCCCTCACAGATTCAAGCATCTCTCTAATTTAAGTGTACTCCATACATTAAAGCTACCAGTCAAAACATAATTTATTTTCATAATACTTTGATCCATAAGTTTGCTTGGTCCAAAATGCGGCTTTCCATTCTATTTTGGCAGATTGGAATTTTCTGCCGACAAGGAGGGATTTTTTCCTCTGCTAAGAAAAAAAGATAAAACGAGGGAGAAGAAATCACGCACACGAGGACAAATTTTACCTATGTTAATGGATGCACACCTAACTCGAAATAATGTATTACAAAGAACACCACACAAATATAAATAAGTGTTATGAGATTAAGACTAAATATAATAGAAGAAAAATTACTATTATACCTCTAATCCCACAAAAAATTTGGACTGGGGGCTACGCCCCCACACCCTCCATTTGGGAAAGGGGCGCTACCTCCTACAACCTCGTGAGCTCTACACCAAACCTGACTAATGTTTAGTGCCAATGGAGCATCAGTACTTCTTGGTTGCCTTAGTAGCATCCGTCTCCACATAACATCATCCTTAAAAAAAAAAGTTTGCTTTTAGACATAGCCATAAACTAGTTTTGATTGTCAAAAAAAAAAAAAATTAATGGAAAAATTACACTTTGACTCCTGAGGTTTCTGACAAATGCAATGAGACCTAGAAATTAGAATGACATCCTTCATCGGAAACCTCAAGGGGTTGATCAACTAACGATACTGAGTCATTGACTGATATATCCCGTATAAAGAATTGAATGACTTAGATAAAGTGGATAAACCTTAGGTCTAAAATATCCTTCTTATTCTCTCGCCTAAAAAGCCATTATGCTCTAACGTCACACTTAAATCATGCATTTGTCAAAGATATATATATATGCATCAAACAATTTGATGAACAACGTTTTATAAGGGGTATATCAATTAATGACTCAATGTAATTAATTGACCAACTGTGGCTTCCGATTAAGAGTGTCATTGTAATTTTTTAAAAATTTCAAAGGATCTAACTGAAATTGTCAAAAACCTCATGGGTCAAAGTATAATTTTCCCAAATTTAAAACATTACATTGCATGTGGTAACAAACTTTAACAACTTGTCTATATCAGAAAATGGGCGTGGCCACGTAGGTCAAATCTTAATTGAATGGAAGTTGTAATCTATAATTGAAAATTGGGTTTATAATCAAGTTATGGCTGACGTCTATATCACATTTCATATCTATATATACAATTTTATATATGAATTTAGTTATACCTGGCGTCTCTCTCTCTCTCTCTCTCCAACTGCAGACTTGGTAAATGAACGCAACGCAGTCCATATATGATCATGGTCTTTTTCGAACATGAAAAAGTCCATGGTTGGCGGCGTCAATAGCTTGGTCCCTACACAAGTAGGTACCAAAGCTAGCTCGGTTCAAATGTTTGAGCTCTATAATTAGTTTATACATCCATATTCTTATACTTTATATTATATCTTAATATTAAACATACGCTTTAATATTATATATCTTAATATTAAACATACGCTTTAATATTATAGGAAAAATTACATTATGATTTCCTAAATTTTTTGAAATTACAATAACACCCTTCATCAAAACTTTAAAGGGTCCGTCGACTAATGACACCGAGTCATTAATATATCCCTTATAAATCATTCTTCTTCAATTATTTGGTGTATTTTTCCTTTTCCTTTTATTTTTTTCTCTCTGATGAATGATTCAGGTCTGAAGTTGGAGCATGATAGCTCTTTAATCGAGAGACTAAGAAGATACTTTAGACATAAGGTTTATCTACTTTATCTAAATGCGATGAAAAATAATTTATAAGGAGTATATCAAACAATAACTCAATGTCGTTAGTTGATCAATCCCCTTGAGGTTTCTTACGAAGCTTAGTGTCATTGTACTGTCAAAAATCTTAGGAGTTCCAGTTGCAATTATCAAAAACATCAAGGGGTTAAAGTGTGTAATTTTCCTTATATTGTATTATACATAATAATAATAATAATTACCTATAATATTAATACATTTGTACTAAACTAAGCTTTTCTAGCCGAATCAGAGTCCAATTTTTTTTAACAGCCTAATCCTTGCTCAAGGATTACGAATTCGAACCGTGCAAAGAAAACCTCGACTCGGCTGGTTTACACCTACTAAGAAGTCATGGAGTCTTATACTAATCTAAAGTGTTGATAACAATACAATAAATCCGAAGATTCCGACGCCAGCCTAAGACATGCAATTAATGTAGATGGGCATCTTCTATGGAAAACCCAAAAAAAAAAAAAAGACAAAAGAGGGGGTATGTTTTTTGGGGTGACTTGACTCCCTCTCTCAATAACCAAAAAAATAATAAAATAATTAAAAATAATTGAAGCTTGTGCTTCCCCCGCACCTTTTAAAAAGGAACCCAGGATCCAAAATTATCTCAGAACCAACTCTATACTACTACCTCTTTCTGCACATCTTTAACCAATAAGTGAGATAAAATATGAATGGCATCTTGTTCGTCATCTTTGCTACTCTAGCAACAGTAATCGCTCTGGTGTTGGTGAGTTTCTGTGCATTACTACTCAAAATCTTCACAGGAAAATCATTCAAGAATCCCCTCTACGCACCGGTGATCGGCACAGTTGTGGACCAACTCTTCTATTTCGACAGACTATATGATTACCAGACTCAGGTTGCCCGGAAGCATCCAACCTTCCGGATTCTCGCTCCGACACACAGTGAAATCTACACGACTGACCCTCGAATCGTTGATCACATAGCCAAATCTAACTTCCATAAGTACTCGAAGGCTCAGTATGACCAAGACATACTCCAAGACCTACTAGGCCATGGTATCTTCAACGTCGATGGGGATAAATGGATTCAACAGAGAAAGCTTTCTGTTTTGGAGTTCTCTACTAGAAACTTGAGAGACTTCAGCTGTGTTGTTTTTAGAACAAAAGCAGCCACATTGGCCGGGACCATTTCGGATATTATGATCAAGAACCAGACCTTTGATTTTCAGGTAAGTTATCCTAAAAAGAGAATCATTAATAGACTAATTAGTTTGAGATTTTAACAGCATTAACGGATTTCTTGCAGGATTTAGTAATGAAATGCACTTTGGATATCATATTCAAAGTTGGGTTTGGGGTGGATTTGAACTGCTTGGAGGGATCAAACCGACAAGGAAGCGAACTAATCAACGCGTTCAATGATTCTGACGAATTAGTATATTGGCGTTACGCCGATCCCATCTGGAGGCTGAAGAGATTTCTAAACATAGGTTCGGAAGCTGTGCTTGACAAGAACTTAAAACTTGTCAATGATTTCGTGTATGAAGTAATTCAGAGAAAGAGGATGCAGCTATCTAAGCAAGGAGACTCTGTGAGTGCACTTGATCTTGTTTGTTTAATTAACTGCTTCATTATTATAGCATGTATTTAGTAATATTGGTAATGACGGATTTGTAAAAGACCAAATATATTAAAATGAAATAACAGCTAATATATAAGAATCAATACAATAATCCTTTTAGAGAAATAGGTAAGGAGAGTCTGTCTCAAGACAGCCTAAATCGTCGCACAGTCGTTCTACTTAGAGCGTTTTTTCTCAAACGTTACCTCTGAATAAGACAAAGAGAAGAGAATATAGGAAAAGAGAATGCTGAAATAACTGAAAAGTTAATTTAAATGTATATCTCAGAGCAAAAAAAATCTTAAAAATTCAAATAACCGACTATCCCCTTTATCTCTCAAAATCTTAACTCATTGTTGTCTTCTATCTAAGCAAGGAGACTCTGTGAGTGCACTTGATCTTGTCTGCTTAATTAACTACTTAATTATTATAGCATGTGTTTGATAACATTAAATAGATAAGCAATAAGCTGTCAACGAGCTTGGGCTCGAATGATATGAGCAAAGCTTGAACTCAATAATTAGGCTTGTGACAAGCCGAACCGGATTGAGTTTAAAAAAAAAAGGTTCATTGTCTAGATACAAGACATTGAAGACAAGCCCAAGCTAAGCTGGGAAAACCAGGCTCAGTTTAGATCCTTTACAGTCCTATAAACAGTATAGAAAGATTGCCCATAAAGCAAAATTGTTGAGAACAATTTCTCCTTATTCCTTGTGCCAAAAGCTGTTTAATTTATTGCTATTAGTAAACTTTGAAAATAACATTTCTATCCTTAAACTTTAAGATAATTCTTATTATTTTGTATTAAGTGCTTTAAGAATAAGCAACTTAATTACTATAGCCATTGGTATGTTCTTTCATTGAGTCAGTAATTAAAAAGTACAAGCAGGGACAAAAATAGCCTTCACAATTCTATTTGTTGTTGTTTTTAGTTTTGAATCAAACTAATATTGAATGCTTGAACATTGTTTCTCAGAATGATAAGGATGATATACTTTCAAGGTTTATTTTGGAAAGCAAGAATAATCCAAAGGAGATAACTGACATATATCTGAGAGATGTAATTCTAAATTTCACAAATGGTGGCAAAGATGGCACTGCAAATACCCTGTCGTGGATGTTCTACATGCTCTGCAAGCATCCTCTAATACAAGAAAAGCTTGCACAGCAGGTCAGAGAAGTTATCGACAGTGACGAAAAAGAAATAAATATCGACGATTTTGTGTTAAAGTTAACCGACGACAAACTTGAGAAAATGCATTATCTCCATGCTGCACTATCAGAGACTTTGAGGCTATACCCTACTGCTCCAGTGGTAACTCCTGCTAGCAGCCTTAAACTAACTATTTCAAACCCCATTTTCTTATTTTCTAATAATATTGATTCTATGAACTATGGTTTTTTTGGGTGCAGGATGGAAGGTGTTCAAAAGTGGATGATATCCTCCCTGATGGTTTTAGAGTAAAAAAAGGAGATGGAGTTTATTATATGGGTTATGCTATGGGCAGAATGACTTCCATTTGGGGTGAGGATGCTGAGGATTTTCGACCAGAAAGATGGCTGAAGAATGGAGATTTCCAACCCGAATCGCCATACAAATTTGTAGCATTTCATGTTAGTAACATTTTTTTTTATAAGCTATGGGATATTTATTTCTAACATGAACAATGCCCTTTTAATATTTTCCATTTTTTTTTGATTCACAGGCTGGTCCTCGGATATGTTTAGGAAAGGATTTTGCATATCGACAAATGAAGATAATTTCCATGGTTCTTCTTCGCTTCTTTCGGTTTAAGTTAGTCGATGAGACAAAAAATGTGACTTATAGAACCATGTCCACACTCAACATCAATGGAGGCCTCCATCTTCGTGCTATTTCTAGGTTGGATATGACAAATTAATCCAACATATGAAGGAAAAATCTTTGGGAATATAGAATTTGAAGCATTGTAATACACATAAAATTATTACTAAGTTTATTTCATCACAATCTTGTATTAGATCAATCTTATTTATTTAATAAGATTGAGAAATATTTGATTAGATATTTATTTATGTTTATATCAATCCTTGTTATGATTCAATATATAGTTATTGAACAATATTAACAAAATTAGTTTATTATGGCATCAGAGCAATATTGTTTGTCAACCATTTTTTTTCTCTTTTCTTTTTCTTTATTCTTTTTATTTGTTAGTTTTTCATTTTTTTTTTCTGTAATCATCACTTTAGGATAAAATTATTTTGGAAGTGCGCGCCCTTAGCATTGCTAACTGTATTCAATGACAACTATAGTATTATTTATTTCTATTTTAATTTTATTTTTTTGTGTATAGACCAATCAAAAACCTTAATAAGATAAGATCAAAATGAAAGTAACTGAAATATAAGAAAGAGAAAGAAAAGAGAAATTACAATGGATCTCCTACTCCTCCTTGAAGTTTCCGGTCTTCTTAAGCTCGCCATAAAGATTTCCTCTACGAGCATACAAGAGAATCAAGAAAATTCATTGGGAGTCGTGGAATCCACCGAAAAATCGAAAAACAATTAACACATCAATCGCGACGATGACTGGAAGAATTGAAAAGTTCGAAAGAAATCAAAATCTCGGAAAGCTAGGATTCCCTTAATCCCTTTTCCAAGAGTTTTCCCAATTGCGATGGAGGGAATGATGTCGTTTTGAATTAAATCGTGTTATTGGTCTTTCCACAGAACTGAAGGGGCTGCACAAACTGACCCTACCGGTTAACCCGTCTAACCCATCCGATATTTTGCGGGTTGGTTTGGGAGAGAAATTAGTAGGATTGTCAAGCTTTCGTTGGCCGGCCTATGACCTCATCAGCCCGAACTACCTTTTGGCCGGCCTATGACCTCAAAATTACTTCTATACCACAGGTAAGTTTATACTTCTTTCAAGTTAAAAAAATTCACAAGGTTCTTGCTTCTTTAAATTATCAAAATTACTTGTATATAATGCAACATCCTTTGAACATGATCCTTACTTCTGATTGACAATAATTCATGATTTTTTCCTTTCAAAATCAATTGATAGTTGTGTTAAACGAGTTTCTGCTTAAACGAGTTGGGTCAGATTTGATCCGTTTACTAACAGGTTGAAAAATCATGAATCCAAACCTAACCCATCAATAAACTGATAAAATTCACCTAACCCGTTTATGATAGCCAAGGTTTCAGGAGTGCTTGTTATCATTATGCCAAACCCAAGGGAATGTGAATGTAATTTACTCTTTTATTTTTTTAATTTTTCAAAACTATTCCTATGTTATGCGACCACAAGTAAGTTTATACTTCATTCAAGTTAACAAAATTGGTGCGGCCTAACAATTTTAAGCTGCATGTTCAAAGGTAGGTTAATACGGAGGGCGAAGATAAAACCTACACACATCAGACGGGTGACCTGAATTCCACAAATGAATAATCAATCTCTTAAAGACTGAAGTGTTGGAGGATATGGGGGTTTTAGACAAGATGAGAAGTGAAAAGTGATCGAATGGGTTTAGACAACTATACAAAAATTAAAATAAAATAAATAAAAACTTATCTGTTTTGATGAACCGAGGCGTTACAATGTCATTGTCCTTGTGTAAAGACCTGAAAATGTAAGAGTAAAAATAACATTTAAGACAAAGGGTAAATTGGTAATTAAAAACTATAGTAAGAAACTAACCTAAAGTTATTAATAAAATAAGATATAATTAGGATTATAAATTATAGTAAATAAACTAAGGTCATCAATGAAGAATTAAAGCATAAACATAAAACTAGGTTAATGGCTTAATCTAGGATCAACCAAGCAGGACTTAAGATTAGTAATTAATTGGATTGGGCTTAAGTAAGACTCCTAAGGCCCAAACAGATTAATTAATGGGTAATAATTGTGATAATTAAATTGGGTAACTTAAATGACTAAGTAATAATTGAATTAGGACTCTAGACAAACATCTAAACACCTACTTAATATTCCTAATACAAGTCAAACACCTAAAACTTATAAAATAGAATTAATGAAGAGAATTAGACATTAAAAATCAAGTCAATTTTGTGGGAATCCCTAGGAGAACCTAGGAGAAGATTAGAAGATCAAAAAAATAGAAGAACATTATAAGAATCAACAATGACAGAAGAACCCTACAGCAATTGGTGAGTTTTCCTTTAGTGTCTTGTGTATTTACTTCTCCCCTAATGTAACATCATGGGAAATTCTTTCTTTTTCACATGCATAACCCTTCCCCATGATCATATTACTAAAACCTAGAAAGATCACATGTAATTAATAACAATAATATGTGTTGCTAATGTTAGACTATTAGAGAAACCAATAAGAAACCAATTTTTGAATAAGCATTGTTTAAACCTAAATTAGTATGACCATTAAAATGACCTAATCACCATGCACGAAGCCCTAGGATGATTAGATGATCAACCCTGGAAATCCCTTTGACCTTTTTGTCTGATCCGGCAGACCAACCGGTGTGCCGATTAGCCTACCAGATAAACTCCTTGTGAACCTTGGCACAGACGAGATTCTGCCTAACCTACCGGATCCCACCGGTGTGCCAGTAGCCTGCCGATTGGGTTTCACAACCCAACCGGTGTACCGGGACCCTACTGGATGGCTCCTTTGCATATCACACCCTAGCCCAATCGGTGTACTAGGACCCTGTCGGTTGAGCAAACCTTGACCCTACACTACAGCTAGACCCCAACGGTGTGCTGGAACCCTGCCGGCTGGCTACAGTGACTCTAATTTGACAGTTTGAGATATTGAACACCCTACAATGATAACCTAACTTATTTTTGGACTTCCTCTACCCTAGTATTAAACCTCTAAACCCTCCTCATGGCATGAAATCCTTATAGACCTAATGAATTGAATTGTATATATGTTGGCATGTTAATAAACCCTATGAACTGCTATGTGAATAACATATGTGATTAGATTACTTGCTGATTTCCATTATAGACCTTTTTTTGTGTGAACATTTCATATTTCATATCCATAAGACTTATAATATTTAATTATATGTATAATACCATCATCATATCAATTTGTGCATCAACCTATATATGTATACATTATGTGTTTATATAGTAGTATAGAATCATGAGAATGTGCTCTACTCTATGTTCTTTTGAATATATTCCTATGAATTCATCGGGTGTGCATTGTATTAATAAACAAACCTGAATCTATGAGCTGCATATTGAAATCCCAGCCGAGCTGGCAGTGACCTATATCCTATTACCATGGAAGTGCACTTTCCTAAATACATTGTGTATAACTAGTAAAGGATACTGTCATGACTCATGACAGGCTATACCATTATTTAGTTCAATGATGGACTACATATTATTATTTATTTTCACCTAAAGTGAGGGGTATGGGACCCAAAATACTTGTGGTAAGATGAAAAGTCCGGGATAGGCCTTGTATGGGGGTCCCAATCTGAATCATAAGAGTCTTTCCTTTATTCATGTCTCACTGAGGTTTTATTCCTATATTTTTTGGACACCTTGGCTATGTTCTCGTGATCGAAAATTAGTGGGGAAATTGTGCCCTTTAGGTCGAAGCCCCTTAGAACTATGATGCGCACATAGAATATCTTACTTGAGAGTTGCCCTGTATGGGAGGGGGGGTGATGGTTCACTACGACATCTTGCTCAAGTAATTGATTGATCTAGTGTGAGACTTGAACTATTCGAATACTAAACATCATGCATATTGCATTATCATGTGATTGTTGATATTATTACTGTTATCGTGTGTATGATACACTTGATATGATTATCATACAGAATTAGGCATATAGTATTAAAATAAGACCATTGATAACCTTATGATACAGACCAAAGTGAGATTTGGATAAGAGAACATTATTCCTGTATTTATCATTATCACCATATAAATTTACAGATTTCATCTTCATACCATTATCATCATTATTTCCAGATTTATTGTTATTATACTATATTATATATTTTTGCTAGTAGCATTAGGTGATGAGTAAATACCTTCCTCTAAAGGTCTACTCATCTGTGCTTTGCCTTACGGATATTTTATAACATTTTTCAAGTATTAAAGGAAGATTGATCACAAACGATAGCTATAGGAAAGAAGGGATATAAAGATAGAATTTAGGGATAATTTGATGTAATGGACTTTGTTAGTTGATGTAATAGACTCAGTTTTGTAATTAAAGAACATATTGTAGTTATTAATCTTATATTTTTTTAGAACTGTTGTAATTTACTTCCGCTTATGTTTATATATTGCTTTCCACTCCCATGGGGATATGGGGTGGGAGTTGCATTCTAACCTTTTGGGTATCCTGCGGATTTCAACTGGTTTGGGATGTGACACCTTGAAACCAAATTCGCTCTCTTTTGAATCGTATTTGCAGTGTATTGGGTCTAGCCGTTGGCCTCCAAGATTCAACGGTTTTCTATTCTAGTAGATTACATGGTCATATCGGGCTAAAGACAAAAAAGCTTATGTAGTACTGATGATGAGCCAATTTGAAAATTAATTTAATCCAATAATAATATGACATCTGGCAATGTTAGTTATATAAATATACATTCTAAAGAATGTATAATTGAAATTTTGAATGCCTTCTCGAAAGCCCACTCTCGGTGGGAGAATATTTCCAGAACAGTATATTTCGAAAGCCCATTTTGAGAGAATCACTTCGAAATTAATAGTATATTTGAAGTTTTACTTAAGATAGGCTTCAAACCATATTCTTGAAGGAAGACCTTCGAAATATCCAATAATTATAGCATATTTAGGTTAGCCACCTCCAGAGGGCCAATTCGTCATCACTGGCAATATCTTATATGAGGTTATTAGCATAATGCTATTTCGATGTTGTATTTCGAAAGTAGTCTTTGTTAGGCATTTCGAGACGACATCTCGAAATGGCTAACTTATTATTATCCCAAAGTCATATTCTGAATCACCCTTCAGAATAATCATATAAATAACTCGAAGTCAACTTTCAAGATAGTTACTTGAAATAATTATTATGAAAACATAATGTTATGAATTATAATGGAACATTCCCTAATATCTATTATTCCTCGAAACTAGTGAGTTCGAGGTTATTCATTTAAAGCATAGGGAGAAATAAACATTAGACTTTCAGGAATAGAGGGCCATAGAGATAAGTCCTATCAAGATTCTTGAAGATCTTGTAGCATTTAAAGGACTTGAATCATTACAGAACAGTAACGTATCATTAACTTTATAACATCGTATTCGTTACTAATCTGAACGTTTCGAAAGTTTTTATTGAAACATTGTATATTGAATTAAACGTTTTGGATATTGAATATTTAAATCAAAACGCCTGTCCAATCAAATATTTTCAATTCGTTCGTGAAACGTTGCAAACGGTTAAGTAATGAGTTTGAGACTATAAAAAGGAATGATACATTAGAAAGACGGATTGGATTTCTGAGCATTTGACATTCTCTGAGAATTGTAGAGTATTTGTTTAAGGAATCATCTTTTCTGAAGTTTGTATGAATTCTGTAGTGTCTTTTGAATATTCTTGACTGATCTTACCTCTTTCCCTCTTTGTTATCAATTTTCAAATGAAAACCTTTCGCTGGACCAGTCTTTCTTTGATTTAGGCCAGTGAAAGCATGTATCCGAATCATTTGTTGTGCAAACCAATTTGGTTAATTGACATTTTATGTCATTTACCACTTTGTGCATCACCAGTACTTGACTAAAACTTAAAGACGAAAAAAAAAATTCTGCTTTTGCAGAAAAACTTGAAGAAGAATGAGGAGAGAGGAGCTCTTGGCTTGAGAGATGTTGCTTGTGTCAACAAAGGAGGTGAGGGCCTCCTTTTATAAACCCAAAGCACAAGCCAATTGGGCCTTAATTAAGCCTAAAATGCTAGTCTAATAACTCGATCGTTTTGGACCTCCAAAACCCCCCCACATTAGAATCGGGATCCTTTGTGCTGAAATCCCTTGTGCCGTGACACACACTTAGAGGCAAAATTGTAATATTTTAGACACTTCAAAACTTTATTTATCTTTTCTAAAAGTATATTGAAATATCGATTAGAATTATAAACTTTAGTTTTAAGTGTGCAAGAGGTTAAATTTTTATGGTCGGCGTCTGAGCCGGGCTACAACTCTACTTTCGAGCCTTAAGTTTGGGCTGCGTTTGAATTGCTTGCGCACAAAAGCATTCAAGCCCAGCCCGTGAATGTGCAGATTGCTTGGCAACACTTGTGTTTAGTTGGAAGTGCTTTGCCGTGAATTGTCAATCCAAAAAGCAGTGTCTAATGTTTTGAGGTACTTTAGGTTGCGTTTGGTTAGTGTTAAAGTGTGTCGAAGTAAAAAGAAATTTTTTGAAGCTGTTTGGATGTTGCACAAAAATTGTATGAAAATCATGTAATATTCATTTGGTTGAAAGTCACAAAAATCATGGCATAATTTCTAATTCTGCCCTTATATCATAAGTCATATTTTTGTTGTGTCAAACCGACTTTGGTTTGGTTTAAGTTCGATTTCTAATTTTTTTTAAGTTACAAAAAAATTACACTCAATCAAATTTTATTTAAATTTAAAAAAAATAATAAATTTTATGCATCCCATCTCATTTGGTTTTAATGTAGAACACCTAACTCTTTTTTTTTTAAAATTTTTTCTCAATTA
>JAUPMG010066745.1:0-13326 GCA_031762675.1 Pachysandra terminalis
AGGATTATTCGTGTGTATGGGCGCACGGATAGTTTCCGATGGATTCTATCACCGGAATTCCTATTGTTTGGGATATTTCAGTTTGAGATGGAACTTGTGGTGGTGGGTAATCGTCTTTGATAAAAGTCCTCCCTGGGGTTAATCCCTAAATGTATGTAGGTAAACGTCCTCTTGAAGGCCTCCTTGGGTGTTAATCCCTAAATGAACGAAATAGCTTCGGGAATTGAGCCCGGTAGATTGCGAATCCTACAAAACCACGCTGTACACGTGGATAATTGATGTGGAGACATATTGACCGTAAGGTCGTGGACTGGGGTGTTGGTGGAGAATTGTGAACCGGCTGATCCTTGGATAGTGGAGTGATTTCATATGAATTGAATGGCATGATGGAATGCGTATGTGATATGAATTGATTACATAACATGTTTACTACTTTATGACTGTTTTGATTCCGTAATATTATATACTATTTGGATTGATGTGATTCCACTGAGGATGGATGACAGAAGTTACTTCTAACCTGGCATTCCAAGCTCATGCAACCTGTTAATGTTGTAGATTAAAGGAGATTGAGATGCTTTGCGTGGATGTGATGCTGATATTGTTTTCGACTTAGTTTATTTTAGATTTAATATTTCAGATTTGATGTAATAGGGTAGTTGATTTGTTTGGATTGTAGGCTCTTCTGAAGCCATTTGAATTGCATGATTTAGTTCTTCTGTACTCTGATTGATTATGAGAGCTTTAATTAGACTTTTATTTTGATTAATTGTTGTTGTGTTCCGCATTCCATTGTTGGGAACCCGAAGTTCTCACCTCGTGGTTTGTGCCACCCACCTAGGGATTCGGGCATTGGGATCCGGGGCATGACAGCTAATTCAATTATTAATAATGCAATGCATGCTCATGTAAAAATAATAGCATCACTAAGTGTAATGTACATGCAAACACAATATGAAATGAAATATGCATCCGTTTGGCATTCGTGTAGTTTATGTCCACACCCGATCAATCCTAGGAAAATCCGAGAAGTCACCATGAACTATCCCCCAATACAGGGCTATGGAAATGGAGAATATTCTACGTACGTACCGTAGTTCTAGGGGTTTTCGACCCTTCGGGCACAATCCCTTATTTTTTATCACGGTAACGTATCTATGGCATCACTCAGAACTTCCCTTGTGTACATCACCAAAACACAATCTACTAACATAATTTCACTCATAAAAACATTGTCCAACCAAACAAGCAATTGGTCTCTTGGGGTACTAGTCCCTCATCTACAAAATATCAATAAAACAGTCCATCCGGGACTTCAACCTCACTCATATTGTAAGTCCACATTACAATATCTCTCATGTTATATCCATATTTTCCTCTGCAAGGAATTATGGTATCAAGTTAATCTCACTGGACTTAATCGAAGTCACAATGCTCAAGGCTTATGCAATGCATGAGTGAAAGATGCAAATCCCTATAGAAACAACTTTATGAATGAAACATGTATAATATGAGAAGTAAATTACAACGTCCACTTGCCTCAAATGTGCTGAAACTGAAATCAAATCACACGTCATTCAAACATAAGAAAAAATCCTATTTATATGCATAATTATTCAAATACCACTCAAAATCACTCGTACACTTCATATCCCATCTAATCAATGCGTTATCAAGTTCTCCACAAATTTTCATGGTCATTGGACCACTGTCACAAATTTTGGTATGCCGACGTACATGGTGATGATATTTCGAATCGGTTCAGTTACCATTTCCGTATGTCGAATGCTATTCGTTAGACCAACCAGAAAATACAGAACAAACACAGAGTTTCGGTAGGGGATTCGGTATGCCAAACCTATTTTGGTATACCAACCCGCAAGCACCAAAATCTTTGAAAATTCTTTGACAGACACTTCAGGGCTGTGCTGAAGCTACCTAGAAATTCTCGACAAGCCCTTCAGTATGCCGAGAGGTATACCGAAGTATGACCCTAAAAATCTAAGGGAAAACACAATCATACATGCGTACATATAATATGTATAATATATCACACATCATGAAACAGAAATCTGGATGAAACCATAATTTAGATTCACAAACAAATCTTCTAAAATATACTTAAGATCAAAATTCATAGTCTAAAACACACATCTAAAGTCAAAATTCAATAAAAACATGGTTTATACTCCCATGAAATCAAACATAGTTTAATTATATGCAACTATTACAGATTTGATACGATAAATTACATCATACTCATAGAATATGACATATACACCTATACCATATGAAAAATAGTAGTTTATTTGAATAATTGCCTTAAAGTATAGAGTTTGCTAAGTAGAACAATTGTCACATCCCAAATTTAAGGAAATTCACATTGAACCCCTTAAGTTTGCAATGTGACCCTCACCCCAACTAAACTTTGGGAGTGGTAATTAATATAGAGCCAAACCATAATAATTAAATAAAACTTAAAGGAATTTACCTTTACTGAAATTAATCGAAATAACTACTAAGTCTATTACATCCAAAACAATGAATTAAATCACAGCAAAAAACAAATAAAAATATAACCTATTCTCATGTTTAAATCAAATCCTACACCTATACATAATATCTAACTAAAAAGTAAAATAAAACCTATTACATAATTCTAAGTAAAAATCACTCCACGCATGCATCAAATCTAGCCATCTCATTATATATTTGTTCTTCATCTTGTTCCCCATTTTATTTAAATCCTCCATCTAAATTACCTGAAATTTGTCATAAGACGTCAGCTACACTAAGCTTGGTAATTAAAACAATTAATCGTATTTAAGATTGGAATAGGGTCAAAGCCACTCACCAAACATAGATTAAAACAGAATATATGATAATATGCAAGTGTATGCGAATGTGATGCATGTCCAGATTATTATTGAATGCAATGCATTCTCATGCAACAATGAAAGGGGTAATCACAAAGTGTGATTCATGCAAAAACATATGTTGTGTAATTATACATGCTGTTCAGAATTCAAATATTGTATGCCTCACACTAGACCAGTCAATTACCAAGCAGGATATCATAATGAACCATCCCCCCATACTGGTTCGCTCAAGTAAGATACTCTATGTGCGCATCATAGTTTCTAGGAGCTGCGACCTAAAGGTAACAATCGCCTTTGTTATTTTCGATCACGGGAATACAACCAAGGGTCACAAACGTGATAAAAACCTCAGTGAGTCATACACTACCCAAATGCCAACAGAATTTTACTCGGAATCCGTTACGTATAATGCATGATACGCTTTCGAGATGAAAGTAATAATGTGGTCTATTGGGACGGCCAAATCCCTCAACCTATACAAATCAGTCCTTACGGGACTTCCTCACCATATCATGAGATTAACTCACAATAACACTCAATTAGATTAGAACCTTCAACTAAAGTGAAGATCTGATGGTAAAGTCTAGCATATGACCAAAATATGATCAATAATGCAAATTGGTTATGTTGTGCACGTGTAGTGATGGTGCCCGCTAACTAAGCATACATGATGTGTACAATTGTGTAATAAGCCTAAGGAATTAATATGAGGTTTAAAACGTGGTATATACATTCATTGTGCTCAATTTATGTTAAATTATGTGTAATCATAATAAATTATATATAATTACCAATCCATCAATTTAATCATTCAATAATATCTTAAAACCATCACACATATCAAATAATTGATTATAACAAATCAGGAATCCAAAACATAGCACGCAATTCATCAATTCAACAAACATGGGCTGGCTGGCAGGCTAATCGGCACACCGGTTGGCCACCAACAGCCTAGGTAGGATCTCAAACTTCAATTTACAGGGTCACTAGACCTACCGGCAGGCTAACTGATACACCAGTTGGCCACCGGTAGTCTAGACA
Organism: Pachysandra terminalis; assembly: GCA_031762675.1. Lineage (NCBI taxonomy): Eukaryota > Viridiplantae > Streptophyta > Magnoliopsida > Buxales > Buxaceae > Pachysandra > Pachysandra terminalis. Next base: position 3,924 of record JAUPMG010066745.1, read on the forward strand.
GGGGCCAAAAATCAAACATACACAGATAATTAAGCCATCGGTAGTCAAACCGGCACACTAGCAGGCTAGACAGAACATAAAATTCAAGTGAGACAATCCTGCAGGCTAACCGGTACACCGATTGGTCCGTTGGATGCCTCTTGGGTGAACCGGTAGACTAACCGGCACACTGGTAGTCTACCGATTTGCCCAGAAACAACAAATTATTACGAAATTCATATCTTGAGTTGGTTTTAGCAAAAACATCCTTCTAATACATAATTTAAAATCAAAATCCGAATCTAACCCAATAAAAATACTAATCAAAATAACAAATTCCTTTGCTAGAATAATTATGCATTGAAAGCTTAAATTTTAGTAGAAATCACTTGTTTTTCACTTTGAATTTAATGTGCTATGCCATATTCAATGAATACGGCATCTCACCTAAATCCAAATCAAAAAGGAGGACTAATTGAATTACTTACCTTGTTGTTCTTCGTCGGATCTTCTTCCTCTTCAACTCAGTTCAAGTCTGAACTGTTCTTTTTCTCAAGCTCCTAAAGCTCAAGCTATCTTCCACACACTTTCTCTCTCTCTTTGAACAATGAATCACACGTCCCTATTAGTGTTTATATAATAATTCCTATGGTTTCCTAGTTGGTCTATGAGTTGTTGTCTTAATTCGATTATGTTTTGGTTTATAGCCGTTAGATTAGATTAGTTAAATTATAGCCTTTAGATTTAGAGTGTCCTAGTTCTAGTGTGAACTAATCATTGGTTTTATCATATCTTAATCCTAATCAGATTTAAAGTCTCTTACTTTTAATCCTAACCTTTAGATTAATCTAATTGTTCCTACGAAATCCTAACAATTGATTTTTAAGTGTTTTAGTTATATTAGAAATACTAATAGGTGTTTAGATATAGATCTAGAGTCTTAGTTCCATTATAACTTAATCTTAAATTGTCATGTTTTAATTATCACAAAAATTACTTATTAATTAATCTAATTGGGCTTTAGTCTAGTGGTGCCTTAGTCTTGTTGGGCTTTACTTAAGTCTATTTAATTAATTATTAGAGTTAGGTCTTGTTTGGTTACTTCTAGTTTAATCAATTAACCCAGCTTTCTATTTAAGCTGAAATTCTTTATTAATGACCCTTGTTTATAACTTATAATCCTATTTTTATATTATTTTATTAATCATCTTAAGTTATTTGAATTTATAGCCTTTAGATCTAAGTTTAAAAAGTTCCTATAAAATCTTAGCCACACATTATAACTTAAAGAGTTATGATTGTGTGTGAAGCACTTTAGTTTCCTATAGTACAGCCCACCAATCACTAGCAGTCAAAGTCAAATATGTACTAACTTTCTAAAATTTTAAATTAACCCCTATTTCAATTACACCCTAACTCCTATACTTTTATTAATTAAAAATTAATCCCTATATTTTGGTTAGGTTATTACAACAATGCTTCCTTCTTCGTTAATGGCCGAAATCCTCTGCAAATCCTTCTAACTATGCTTCAAACCTCCTATCTTCTCCCTTGTACAACTACTCCTCAATTCCCTCTTCTCACAAGTTCAAAAATCAAAATGAACGATTAGGTTAGATCAATTAGTCTATTATGATTTACTATATGTTTATCTTAGTTCGCCTAATCTATCTAAAATTATTTTAAGTTATCTAATTTCTCAACCCTTAGATTAGATTAGAAATTCCTACAAAATCCTAGCCATACATTATAACTTAAGAGAGTTATAATTGTGTGAGTTACACATGGTATCCCATAATACAGTACACCAATCACAACTAGTCAAAGTCAAACACAATAGCTATTTACTACAAAAATTAATTTACTTCCTAATTCTTAAGTAATTATACTTTTTACCCTATTAATTTAATTGGATCTTAAAATATTAAAAAAAAATATTACATTTTCCTAGTCTAAGACTAACCTTATGAGCCATAAAACCTTGATGCAGCACTCCGAGAACCTTCTGAAGTGGTCAGCAAGTTGGAAGCAGTATTTCCTTAGAGACTCTCATCCTTTTTGCTCAAAATGTTTTAGTGTAAGTTTTAAAGCATTTAATGCCCTTTTTATGGACAACCAAGAACATTACATACATTGTTTTAAGCCCTATTGCTTCAGAGTGTGCATCATCATTTTGGGAAAGGTGGGGCTTAAAACCCTAGGTTTTCTGGGTTTTTTCAGCTATAGGTATGTCAATTGGTTCACTTTAAACCAAAAACTAAACTAACCAAATCAAAAAAAGTTGATTTGGATTAGTTTTTTAATTTTTGTTTGGTTACATTTAAAAAATGAAAAACCGAATTAGTTTGGTTCGGTTTATGGTTAAGGCTTCGATTAAATCGACCCAATGGTTAAAGCTTCGATTAAACCGAACCAAATCGATAACTGAACTAGACCAATATATATATATATGTGTGTGTGTGTGTGTGTGTGTGTGTGTGTGTGTGTTTAATACATAGAATAGCATTAATTTTATCAAGTCAAACCGAAAAAACCAAATTTTCAATTTCTATTCCGATTCGATTCTATTTTTTATTTTACGTATTGTAATTTGGTTTGGTTTTCGTTTGTATATATTAGTTTGTAATTCGGTTTGGGTTGGTTTTCAATTTAATCCTCTGTAACTAGGTTTGATCTTGGTTGACCACTAGCACCCCTAGTTGGTTAGCTGATAGCCGACCAACCAATTGGTTGGCTATCACATAGCTGAAATATTCTAAAGGCCTTATGGGCCTCTACCTTGGATTCTAGGCCATGTCTAGCCTCTTATTTTTTCCTTTTAGCCTAGGTTTGAGTTGATTTGGTCATTTTCTAGGCTCCATGAAGGCCCAGATTCTCTGTTTAAATTGGTTTATACATGCTTGACTTGCACTGTAAAGTACTGGCAGTGTTATGACCATCCATCTAAGGAGGAGGTCATTTTTGTGCAAAAATGGGTGTCTACACATATCACTGAATCAATCTCATTATATATGGAGGATATATTGAAGAAATATAGTTACTTTGATTGCAAACCTGTTTGTACTCCTTTTGACCTCATTACTAAATTATTTAAGAATACTGAAAGTAGTGCAAATAATAAAGAATATGTAGCATTATTAGTAGTGTTATATTTACTAATAATTACATTAGACCTAAGTTAGCTTATGTTATTGGAATACTTGGTAGATTTATTGCTAATCCTAGTTTTGAACATTGAAATGTTGTAAAGCTTGTTATGATGTATCTAAAAAGAAGTATGGACTTTGGACTTCATTACTATACATATCTCTTAGTCCTTGACCGAAATAGAGATGCCAATTGGAATACCCTTTCGGGTGATTCCATATCCCCCAACGATTATGTGTATACCACTGGAGGTGGGGCTGTTTCACGAAAATCTAAGAAATAGTCTATTGTGGCTAAGATCACTATAGAATTTGAATTGATTGTGCTTGCCATGATTAATGAGGAGGCAAAATGGCTGAGAAGCGTATTATATGATTTTTCCATACGGAAGAGGCATGTTCATCTAGTATTAATACATTGCAATAGCATAACTTCTTTTAGAAGAACGCAAAATACGTATTATAATGGTAAATCCTGACGTATAAGAAGTAAAAATTCTATTGTACGTGAACTATTGAATAATGATACCATTACTGTTAATTTATGAGATTCAGAGATAATATTGCTGACCCGATGAATAAAACTCTAGCTGGAGAACAATTTTAGGATACATCTAAAGGGATGGAACTAAATCCCATGAAGTATATTTATCTATGATGGATATCTACCATAGGGACTGTAGATCCCAAGAACTAGGGTCAAAATAAAAAATGAAGTCATAGAGTAATTGAGAATTCATGTGCTATATATTTTCTTTTTGACAATTTCTAGATGAATAAGTGCATGGACCTATAGTGCTGTGAAGGCAGAGTTTTTAACACTTAACGAAGACTCTAACTCTTATGAGTGGGATGTCTAGTTTTAGATGCATCATTGATTTCTTCACCTATATGAGTGTGTGGAATTGGGCTACTTCCTCTTAGAGTGGGGGCTTAGTCTCTATGGACACTTATAAATCTTGGGATAAAGCACAAAATCTTAATGTGCTGGCTTAAGAGCATGTGCAGACACCAACGAATACTCTCTGTATTCTTGTATTTTTTTTTTTTTTGTACCCAAAAAGCTTGGTTCAAGACTTTTTTAACCACTGTTTTTTATGTAAAAAATACACTAAGTGGAGATTCATAACATTATTGCCTCCATTATGCACAATGTTCTAGTTTGTCCAATATGTTTTTAAAATTTTTTATTAAAATAAGTGGGGGAATTATTGGTGTAATTTAATAAAAGTCCTATGTAAACTTAATGAGAGTTGGACCCAACTATGTTATGTGGCCCTTGTTTTTGTATGAGTGTGTGTGTGTGCATTTATATTAAGATTGGGAATAATCCCACATGGAAAAAGTATGAGAACTTGACTTATTATATTAGTGTCTTCTTCCAGTAGGGCTAGTGAGCTTGTGAAGAGACACTGGGGCCAAGTGGAGACTGTCACGCCCCGAATCCGAGATATGGAATCTCAAGGATTTTTAAGGAAATGACCATACTCAATGTAATTGCAACTGGTTGCCCAATGGGTCAAAACTAAATAATCAAATCCATAATTCAAACTAAATGAATTCATTGTTTCTAAATCAAAGCAGCAACCATCACGACCATCATGTACTCTCTCTCCAGATCCAGCCATCACTCTTGTGGATAACCTGTTTCAAGTAGGGGTGAGTGTTGGAGGCTCAATAGCTAAATCCAAGGAAACTACTCTAAACAATTTCATAGTCACATAACAACATTCATATTCAAGCAATTTTCACATAATACATATTTATCACAAACATCCACATTAATAAGCATATAGTCAGTCTCATACAATAATCTCATCATAATATCATTCTCAAACAATACAATCCTCCTATACGTTCGTATCAAAATAATCACCACACTCACACACGTTAATATCATATTAATAGACATGGCATTTTCATAACTTTCTCACACACCATCACAACAAAACCATAATCTTAACAATCACAACCATCATATAAATCCTCAATTCCCATCATCATAATCATGCTGAACCACAACTCAAATAACCATAACTCATGATCTTAATCATGTTGAAACATCATTCATATAACCATAACTCATGATCTTAATTATGTTGAAACACCACTCATATAACCATAAGTCCTTATAGTTCTTAGTCACAGACACAGACACACACACACAACATTCAATCATCACAATCAATCCACAACACAATTACACAATCAATGAAGATGCACACAACACAAGCAATCAATGATAAAATGACAAACACATACAAAATGATCATGAGATCAATGGTATGATGCCTTGTGCACATGATGGAGTGAAGACGATGAAATGTATGCAATGCAGGGTTGTTAGGCCTAGTCTAACCATGTAAACACACCCACATCTCTTTCAGGTAATATTACCCAAGGCATGTGCCACCACACACCACCTCATATTTTTAAGGGAACATAGAAATCACTATAAACAGACTCATACCAACACCAACACATTAGACCCTCTTAGGAGTTCTGAAAACACAACACACATATAATTCACCAGACCCTCCTCCCTAGGGTGAGTTCTGAAAACAACACAGTGAACCCATTGGGATCACACCCCAAAACTTACATGTAACACCAAGTCACAAGAGACCTTAAACCAAACAAAAGTAATTCATACATTAAGCATACCCACATTACAAATACCTCTTATACAACCATATTGCTTATGTATTACTCATCACATAGTCTTGTAGACTAAAACATATCAGAATAGGTCACAACACACCAAAATAGAAGCACATAGCCATATTGTTGCACAAATATTCACACACGCATTTCTAAGCAAAACTAACATCATACTCAACCTAATGGGGCTAACACTACCCACCAAAAATTGGAGTTATAGGGCTTCGGTCGATCGTGGGTTAGACTGAAAGTTTTGGTCGGTGATCTTGGTTCATCCTCATGCTCGGTCGGTGGTCTAGGGATTTTGGACCAATTATATGATTTTGGTCCATGCTTCGGTTGACCAAGGGTCAGACCGAAACTTGTGCCAACCCAAAAAATTCCCCAAATTTCTAGAATTTTGTGCCTTTCATATTTTATCACAAAAACACAGGTTACACTCCGAAAATCACAGCTTTTATAACAAACATCTTTTCTTAAACATTCTATACATCCAATACATCTAAAAGCATCAAATAATATATTAGGTTATCATATCGTCATACAAATCATATTAACATTATATATATATATCAATTCATGTTAAATCTCAAACAAACAAATCATATATCATGCATCCCTAATAAGTTTCTCATGCAAGGATCAACCTAGATCATCATATCTAATAACAGCTATTATATTCCTATGAAAGTTCTTAGAGTAATAACCAAGGATACACCTACCTCTTTCTTCTCAAGCTTTTTTCTGCAACTTTTAGGGCTTTGAAAGATCACCACATCCCTTTTTTAAAATTTTTGCTCTTCTTCCCTTTTCTCCTTCTTCTCTCTTCTTCTTCTCCTCTTTTCCTTCAATGCCCGAAAGCTCCAGATCTGGTTTTTCCCTCCAAAACCTCTCTCTTTGGTCATGTGTTTCAATCAAAATGTTCCCTTGTATGCACATCCCTATACGGAAGGAATCGTGGAGATTAAGGGAACTTCCTCTATCTCTTTAGTTCATGAATCAACTTCAAAAGGGAAATGACCAATCTATCCTTACCTTATCCCATGGGCCATACGACCAGTCCAAGCCCACTGTAGTATACATGTTGGGCCCAAGGCCCTAATTCCCTGAAATTTATAAAATTACACAAGTTACTACATACTTTCATTTAATTATAATTAAACCCTATTCTTCAATTTGAGTCATATGGTTCATGGTAAAATCCTCTTCAAGATCAATAGCATTTAAATCATAATTAATTCATGTTAATTATGATTTAGGGTCCGGGTCACTACAAAGACCTAAAGCATGACTAAGAGGATTTAAGGCACTGGCTATGAAAAACCTTAGTACACGTGCATCTGCGCACCGGTTATGAAAAACCTTAGTGCACGTGCATCTGCACACATGTGTTTGCACATTGCATCATATATACTTACACACGTGTGGCCAGCTCAGCTCGATTTGGGTTATCCTATCTGTTTATTACATATTGTAATTTCCATTTGACCTCATCTTGAACTATGTAGTTTTGTTACAATCCTTCCTGTATGGACCATTTTCCCACATCATGAAACATGCTCGAGTTATTAGCTATAATGGATCTATAACGACTCTTTTAATTGCTTAACGAACAAACTACAAATCCTAACTCGTTCTGTGCAGAAAGCTTGATGATACTGGCATATTTTATCCTCAAGGCGAGGAGCTATGTTCTTATCGGTAGCACTAGATTCTTTCGCAGGGGCATAAATGTAATGACCTGAAAATTTCAATAAATGACTTCGGGCCAAAATTGTGATTTAAAAAAATTTTGAGTTAAGTTTTAATGATTTGGGGATTTTGAAGAAAATTACTAAAAATTGATTTTTATTGGCTAGCACACATAGAAACTCCTACATGAACACACACCTTATCACCCTCACTTAAAAATCTGAATCAAGGGTGGGGATTTTTCCACTTAAAGAAAACCTAGATCTAAGGGTTTGGATTAATTGGGATGTGGTTAAAGGGTTTGAGCTAAACCTAGACTCATTCATGTTTGTGTTTGCTGTGTTGAGAAGAGGAGAACAAGAAGAGGAGCAAGAGGAAGAAGAAGAGGAAGACTAACCTGAAGATTCAGAGCTCTCAAGCTAGGGTTTCACGTTTAATGAGGTAACCACATTGTGTACTTCTTGGATTCCATGTTTGAATGATCTCCATGAAGAAGACATGAGTTTGTTTGTGATTCATGATCCTTGAATGTTTTGATTCATGCATTACATGATTTCGTGTTCATATTTGTGCATTTGATATCTTGAAATGTAGATTTTCTCATTTGATGATCTTGCTTCCTTTTCTTTTGTGTTTATTTGATATTAAATGCATGATATGTGATTTCAATTACTAGTGTGGCTACTTGATGGGTTTAGTTGTGCATTTCAGACTTAAATTATCATGGGGGAAGAGGCCATATAGAAGAATAGGAGAAACAAGGATTGGGGCGAAATCTGGGTAAGAAAAACTCATAATCGCGCTCGTCGGTGGATTAGTCGGTCCATCGACGAAGTATTAAATTATAGGATCACTGTCGAGGGTTTGTCGATCCACCGACGGGACCCACCGACGAGTTAGGGCATAGACCAACCCCGTCGATGACACCGATGGATCCGACGACGAATCAACCTCAGGGGGGAACACTATCGGTGGCACGTCGGTCCACCGATGGGATCCGCCGACAAGGACTAAGTTTTTAGGAGTTTGGGTCGGGGGATTTGTTAGCGCACCGACGGAACCCACCGACTGGCGTCAGTAGGTTCGTCGGTGGCACTGACAGCCATTTGGATTTTAGGAGTTTTGGTCGGTGGATTCGACGGTCCACCGACGACATCTGTAGACTCGTCGGTCCACCGACGGTACCCACCGAGGAGCATTTTCTTCACCTGTAAACTTGGTCGGTGGACCCGCCGGTCCACCGATGGCATCCACCGACGGGGGTGTTTGAGACAAAATGAGAGGGACTTAAGGGGTGGGTTTGGCATCCAAATTTTAGATGTTGATACTCATGAATTGTTGTGATGATTGTTGATCATTATGACTTGAATGAAGCGTGAGATCTTTAATGTTGATTATCTTTATTTTTGTACATTGATCAATACTTGCATGCTCTTGAGAACTTAGATAGTGAAGTGTTGTGTAAACTGGATAGATTGAAACATGAACCCCTTTTCCTATACATGACCTGTAGCAGTTGTAAATAGTGATTAATGTCGTGAACTTGGATTGTGATGATTGAATGTTTGGTGGAATATATTGTTGATTGGTATATTGATATGCGTGAACATTGGTGCCATGTGATTATGGACTTATGTAAAACGCATCAGTTACTTGTTCATTTATTCAGTTCATGCATATGTATAGATGCGTATGATTCAATATGTATTGAATGGATCACGTTATGCAATTTTGATTACTCTTATGCATATCATGTAGTTGAATGTTAATTTCATTCATTAAAAGGACATCCATGCATTGTGGGTCCCAATATGAGGCTCAGACCCTGGATTGACCTTGGCTCCTCTTAAGGAGGACCAATGGATAACGTGAGGATACTTGGACTCTGAGGTGAGTGCCAAATGAGAGACAAGATCTCTGGTGTC
>JAUPMG010066756.1:0-13326 GCA_031762675.1 Pachysandra terminalis
TAACATAAATAATGCACATACAATCACACAGATAACTCCAATAATTTATTCATATATTATAACTAGGAAAATAAAATGCTTTCAAAGGTTCAGGTCATTACACTTTGGCCCTCACCAACATCGCTTCCTTCATTTTCTTCATCCTCTACCCTATTTTAATTACTTCTTCCAGTCTCATACTCAGAGATTAGTGCTTCCTCCTCTGGAACAAGGATTGGGGGGACTACCCATGGGATGTTGGCTGCATTTGGAGGACAAACTAGTATGACCCGTAAGCTGCACCTATGAGAGAAAAACCAAGCAGATTATGGAATTGATCAAAACAATGCAAGAATAAGGAAAATATTTGTGCATATATACACACACGAAGAGCGCAAAAAAAAAAGTCAGATGATGTTGGCATTTGAGGACTTATCGATTTTCTAGAAGATATAGTAGCCCCCGAAGATATGGCCGAAACCAACGCATTGACAGCCTTGGCCAAGATCTTGCAAACCCCATCCAGAGAGGGATTGATGGCGCCCAAAGGATTTGATGCGCCAAACGAAGAATTTCAGTAAAACCCCGAGGAGGATTAGCTGTTGATGATTTCAGCAAAGCCCCGAGGAGGATTGGCTGTTAGCGATTTATATTTCGAGGAGGATTAGCTGTTGATGATTGCAGCAAAATCCCGAGGAGGATTAGTTGTAGATGATTTTAGCAAAGTCTTGAGGAAGATTGGCCGTTTACGATTTCAGTAAAATCCTGAGGAGGATTTGCTGTAGATGATTTCAGCAAAGTCCCGAGGAGGATTGGCTGTTAACGATATCAGCAAAATCCCGAGGAGAATTAGCTGTTGATGATTTCAGCAAAATCTCAAGGAGAAGTAGCTGTTGACGATTTTAGCAAAGTCCCGAGGAGGATTGGATGTTAACGATTTCAAGAAAAATCCCCAGAGGATTGGGTATTAACGATTTCAGAAAAATCCCAAGAAGGATTGGTCCCGAGGAGGATTGGTTCCGAGGAGGATCGGTCCTGATGAGGATTGGTCCCGATGGGGATTGGTCCCGAGGAGGTTGGACCTGAGGAGGATTGGTCTCGAGGACGATCGGTCCCGAGGAGGATTGTCCCGAGAAGGATTGGTCCCGAGGACGATTGGTCCCGAAGATGATCGGGTAGTGTTCCCCAAAAAAAAAAAATTATCAGTCTCAGGAGGATTGATATAGGCGTCAAACCCAAGGAGGAAGGAGGCGTCAACAACAAAAATCCCAATCCTGAGAGGAGTGATCCAGGCGTCGAAGGCCGATTCCCAAACGGATAAGGTGGCATTGACTAAGCAACAAAAAGGAGAATTATTTTTTATTAGTCCTGGGAGGACTGATATAGGTGTCAAACCCAAGGAGGAAGGGGGTGTCAATAGTAAAAATCCCAATCCCGAGAGGATTGGTCTAGGCGTCGAAGGCCGATTCCCAAACGGATGAGGTGGCGCTGACTGGTCCAGGCGTTGAAGCCTGATTCCCAACCTGATACGGTTGCATTGACTAAGCCCAAAAATAAAGAAGATTTAATTTTTATCAGTCCTAGGAGGACTGATATAAGCGTCAAACCCAAAGAGGAAGGGGGCGTCAATAACAAAAGTCCCAATCACGAGAGGGTTGCTCCAGGAATCGAAGGCCGATTCCCAAATGGATGAGGTGGCGTTAACTAAGCATTCAAGAATTATTTTTTATCCCAATCAAGAATTATGTTTTATCAGTCCTGGCAGGACTGATATAGGCGTCAAACCCAAGGAAGAAGGGGGGAGTCAATAGCAAAAATCCCAATCCCTAGACGATTGGTCCAAGTGTCGAAGGCCGATTCCCAAACGGATGAGGTGACATTGAATAAGCAACAAAAAAGGAAGAATTATTTTTTATCAGTCCCAGGAGGACTAATATAGGCGTCAAACCGAAGGATGAAGGGGAGAGTCAACAGAAAAATCCCAATCCCGAGAGGATTGGTCTAGGTGTTAAAGGACGATTCCCAATCAGATGAGGTGGCACTGACTAAGCAAAGAAAGAAAGTAGAATTACTTTTTATCAGTTCTGGGAGGAATGATATAGGCGTCAAACCCAAGAAGGAAGGGGGTGTCAACAAAAAAAATCTCAATACCTATAGGATTGATACAACCCTCGAAGGGGGCTTCAACATCAAAAAATGAGGAAGGGGGCGTCAACAGCAAAAATCCCAATACCGATGAGGTGGCACTAACAAAGCAAAAAGAAAAAAAGAAGAATTAGTTTTATCAATCCCATGGGAACACTAATATAGGCATCAAATCCAATGAGGAAGGGGGCGTCAACAGCAAAAATCCCAATACTGAGAGGATTGGTCCAGGCGTCGAAGGCCGATTCCCAAATGGATGAGATGGCGTTGACTTTGCAAAAAAATATAGAAGAATTATTTTTTATCAGTCCCGGGAGGATTGATATAGGCGTCAAACCAAAGGAGGAAGGGGGCGTCAACAGCAAAAATCCCAATCCCGAGAGGATTGGTCCAAGTGTCGAAGGCAGATTCCCAAACGGATGAGGTGGCGCTGACTAAGCAAAAAAAAGAAGAATTATTTTTTATCAGTCCTGGGGGGACTGATATAGGCGTCAAACCCAAGAAGGAAGGGGAGCGTCAATAGCAAAAATCCCAATCCCGATAGGATTGGTCCTAGTGTCGAAAGCCGATTCCCAAACGGATGAGGTAGCACTGATTAAGCAAAAAAAACAAAGAATTATTTTTTATCAGTCCTGGGAGGACTGATATAGGCATCAAACCCAGTGAGAAAGGGGGCGTCAACAGCAAAAATCCCAATCCTGAGAGGATTGGTTCAGGTGTCAAAGACAGATTCCCAAACCGATGAGGTGGCGCTAACAGCAAAAAAAAAGATTTTTTTTTTATTATCAGTCCTGATAGGAATATAAGCGTCAAACCCCAAGAGAAAGGGTGGCGTTAATAGCAAAAAAAAATCCCAATCTAGAGAGGATTGGTTCAGGCGTCAAAGGCAGATTCCCAAACGGATGAGGTGGTGCCAATAAAAAAAAATTTATCAGTCCCGGGAGGACTAATATAGGCATCAAACCGCAAAAGGAAGGGTGGTGTCAACAACAAAAAGAAATCCCAATCCCAGGAGGATTGATTTAGGCGTCAAAGGCCAAAATCCCAAGCGGATGAGGTGGCTTCATAGAAAAATATATAGAAAAGGGGGTACTATTCCCACGCTAATGCTTGAGGGTAGCGATTGGTGAACAGCAGCGTGCGCGCCAACACAAATATGAGAAATACTATGGGAAAATATCCAAAGGATAAACTGACGCATGTCAGGATTATAACCAACACGTAGTAAAGTCATAAAGGATATCCCTGGGTAAGCATCACCTAAAATAGCAGCACCAACTGGCGAAAAGAACACGAGGCTGCGACATTAATATAAAGAAAGGTAGTGCCCTACCACAATAACTCTCTACATTATGCAAGTTATGAAGTGACTGCCACATCGGTAGTAATCATTCAACAAAGCTGACATCAATACATGACTCTTAATGATCATTCCCTTTATGAACAAACAATATCTATTTACTATCATAAGATTATGTTCACCAGCGGGACGGGACTCGGTGAATACATACCTCTATGGTGGGATGCCGGATCCCTTAAAGTAGGAAGCCAGATCCCTTACGGCAGGAAACCGGATCCGTCATGGCAGGAAGCCAGATCCCTTATGGCAGGAAGCCGGATCCCTCACGGCAGGAAGCTGGATTCGTCACGGCACGAACCCGGACCCCTCAAGGCGGGATGCTGATAAAGAGACGTGTCTTTATTCATACTTCGAGAGCCCACTTGTGTTGGGACAACCTCTCGAATTGTCATACTTCGAGGACCCACCTGTGTTAGGACATCCCCTCAGATTGACAACCATTGAGGTGCATCTTATATTCACTAAAGAGATGCATCTCGATGAACATATCGATATGCTTTTACACCTAAGGGGAGAGACAACCCTGGACGCTGTAAGACGTCGATAATCCACGACGGGATGCCGGACTCCCTACGGCGGGATGTTGACAAATAAGTGTGCCTCACATTCACTAAAGAGATGTGCCTCGGTGAACAGGTCAATATTTCTTTACACCTAAGGAGAGAGACCTCCCTGGACGTTGTAAGACGTCGACATTGATATGATTTTACACCCAAGGGGAGAGACAACCCTGGACGCTGTAAGATGTCAATACCCCACGACGGGATGCCAATACTACCTCCGTCTAGAGTGAAGCTCGAATAATGTTGAAGGCAATACTATCTCCATCTAGAGTGAAGCTCGAATGATGTTGAAGGCAATACTACCTTCGTCTAGAGTGAAGCTCGAATGACGTTGAAGGAAATACATACCTTCGTCTAGAGTGAAGCTCGAATGACGTTGAAGGCAATACTAACCCCGTCCAGAGTGAAGCTCGAATGACATTGAAGAAAATACTACCTCCATCTAGAGTGAAGCTCGAATGACGTTGAAGGTGGTAATACAATCTCCGTCTAGAGTGAAGCTCGAATGACGTTGAAGGCAATACTACCTCCGTCTAGAGTGATGCTCGAATGATGTTGAAGGAAATACATACCTCCGTCTAGAGTGAAGCTCAAATGACGTTGAAAGAAATACTACCTCCGTCTAGAGTTAAGCTCAAATGACGTTGAAGGCAATATTACCTCTGTCTAGAGTGAAGCTCGAATGGCAATGAAGACAATACTACCTCCATCTAGAGTGAATCTCGAATGACGTTGAAGGTGATTCATACTTCCGTTTAGAGTGAAGCTCGATTGACGTTAAAGGTGATACATAAAGTGATGCGTCCCTATACTCTATAGCGGGATGTCAATACTCCATGGCGGGCTGCCGACAAAGAGATGTGTCTCATATAATCCACGCTGCACCAATGCTCAAGGGTAGTGATTGGAGCACGATGAAAATGTTAGTCAAACATACCATGACCACGCCAATATCATGATAATCGTCATGGTCAGGGGGATTTAAATGTAGATATGAGAAATGGTATGGGTTAATAGCCCAATGATAGACTGACATGTGTCAGGACTATGACTGATACGTAACAAGGTCCAATTGATAATCCCGGGTGAGACTCTTGTGAAATTCATGAATGAGAGCTTCTGCCAGTTCGAGGAACGTACAATTGAGACATAGATATGGAGGAAAGGTAGTGCGCTACCACAATGAATCTTGACGTCGCACAAGTCGCGAGGCGACCAACACATTACTACACACACCAAAGCTAATATCAACGTATACTCCACGATGGGATGTCGAAACCCCCTATGGCGGGATACCAATTAAGAGATGCGTCTCTATACTCCATGGTGGGATGTCGAACCCCTTATGGCGGGATACCGATACTTCGCGACAAGATGCTGATAGTCACATAAAGGATGCATCCCGATGACCACATACCTCCATCTAGAGACAACCTCGACGACGAAGAAGGTCATACATGCCTCCGTCTAGAGGGAACCTCGATGATGTAGAAGGTCATACATACCTCCGTCTAAGAGAGAACCTCGATGACGTAGAAGGTCATACACGCCTCTGTCTAGAGGGAACCTTAACGACATAGAAGGTCAAACAGTCTCGAAAGTACCAAGGTCCGACAACCTTGAAGGTACTGATGATGAGCCAATTTGGAAATTGATTTAATTCAATCATCTTTTGACACGTGGCAAGGTCAATTGTGTAAATATACATCCAAAGACTGTATAAGTTAGAATTTCGAACATTGATTAAAAGTATACTTCGAGGAAATCCCATTCAGGGAAAATCATCTCGAAATTAGTAGTATAGTTCGAAGATCTACTTAAGGCAGGCTTCGAATCTCGGAAGATAACTTTCGAAACATGACAACATATTTATTATTGTTATTAGTATTTCGAATATTGGTATTTCGATAAACATCTCTAAATAACCAAGTGCCCATATCAAAATCATTGATATTTTGAAACACCTTTCTAGATAATCATTTTAAGGACTCGAAAGCCACTCACTTATACATAGGGGGAAATAAATCTTAGACTTTCAGGAATGGAGGGCCAAAGAGATAAGTCTTGTCAAGATCCTTGAAGATTTTTAAACATTAAAAGACTTGAATCAATACAGAACAATAACGTATCATTACTTTCATAACGTTATACTCATTAAATTAACCAGACGTTATGAAAGCATTGATTAAAACGCTACATATTGAATTAGACGTTTTGATATTGAATATTCAAATCAAAACGCCTGTTCAGTAAAACGTCTTCAATCCGTTCATGAAACATTGCAAACGGTTAAAATAGTGAGTCTGAGGCTATAAAAGGAGGATGAGGCATCAGAAAGGGGGGTCGAAGTTCTGAGCATTTGCACATTCTCTGAGAATTTGCAGAGCACTTTGTCTTAGAATCCTTTTTCTGAAGTTTATCAAGTTCTGTGTTGTCTTTCTGAACCATTCCTGACTGATCTTACCCTTTTCCCTCTTTGTAACCTTGGAAACCTTTCATTGGAACGGTCTTTTTTGATTTAGGCCAGTGAAAGCAAGTATTGCGAACCTTTGATTGCTCAAACCTCTTTGTATCCTTGGAAACCTTTCATTGGTTAATTGACATTTTCGGTCATTTACCAGTTTGTGCATCACCAGTACTAAGACTAAATGAATTCGAAAGTGCTAAGGTTCGAGAATCTCGAAAGTAGTAAGACTAATAGCCTCGATGGCATCAAGACTAGATAGTCTAGATGACGCCATTGCTATACAGCTTTCATTATCACATATTCTACTGATCGCCAACGCTCATATCGAGGCATCATGAGTGTGACATACAGGGGGACTCGCCAATCTCTTCTAATGTCATGAACTACATGCCGTATTACGGTTTTCAGTGGCAAACATGTAATTTGTTAATATGACTCGAAATTGGTCCACTTAAGAGACTGGGGTAGTGAATGCAAATTACCTAAGGTTAGCATTTTAACAACGTTAGAAACAGTTTAACAGAACACATACTTCCGTTATCTGTCTCCTAAATTATATAAATAGCGCTCACTTTCCTTGAAACGGATGATGATGAAAAAGGATGACAAAAGGGGAAGACCGCTGATGAAATTCCCAGACCTTGAACTATGTCTGACTTGATCCCTGTTTGGGTACATAGGTAGCCTGCAAAAGGTTCAGTCATAATCTCAATTAGAGACATAGGGGTTGGAGAATCTCTAACACCTTGACCCATTATTTCCCTTAGTCTTATCGACCTGTGCTAACAGTCACTTAGTCTTATTCTTTATTCTTTTAGAGACAGGATACGGTCACCTGTTGGTTTAGGTTCCCGTTGATCAGTAATCTTAACGTTGGTGACTTCCTCATAAAACCACCCACCACATATACCTACTAATCATTATTTTCCAGATTTTGATATTATTATATATATTTTCTCATAGCATTGGGATATGAGTAAATACCTTGCTTTGAAGGTCTACTCATCCAAGGTTTCAGCTCATGTTTATTTTATTGATATATTTTTAGGTAAAAAGAATGATTGTATCCATGTGGAGCTATGGGATTAAAGGGAAAGAAATATGGAAGTTAGATGGTAGACTTGTATATTAGATATAGTGTATTTCAGTTTACTTAGAAATGATAGATTGTATTTTTATTTAAATATTTATTAGAATTAATAAAATATCTTCTGATTATGTTTCTATATTGCTTATCCACTCCCATAGGGCTATGGGGTGAGAGTTATATCTTAAATTTGGGGACTCCTTTGAGATTTCCAGGTTTAGGATTTGACAAAGTGGTATCAGAGCCTAAGTTCTAATAAAATTTAAATAAAAGATTAGGAATTGGATAGGACTTAGGACTAGGAATAAATAAGAAATTATATAAGATAAAGGAATTATAAGAGGGTAAAGGGGAATTAGATATGTAGAATGTGAGTGTGAGCTACAATGATTGATGTTGTGTGCATCTTTATAAGTAATTCCGGATAGATAATTTGGAAGAGGGGATCCACTATTTCTAAAAAGTCTGAAGGTTGCACTATAAGGATGAAGTCTATGTTAAGTATAATGGATTAAGATATCTTTAAAGGATATGAAAAATCAAAGGCTTAGGATTTGTTGATTGCTATGAGTATGAAAATAATTATAACCCTAATACTAACTATTTTTCCAGAAATTGAAGTCAGTGTAGTTGCAAATGCATTGAATTAGATTCCTTGAAAAATAGATAGGAATTAGCTATGACTTATAAATAATAAGACTAAATAAATATATATGTATATAAATTATTATAAATATTGTATTGTATAAATTATATAGAAATACACCTAGATATTAATTGGATCAGGTTTCGGAGAATTTATTTTAAGTTTTGACTCCGGCCAGACCCAAAAGCCAGGTGAAACTAAGTGTTCACCTAATCAATTATAAATTTGATATTGGAGTAGAATTTTGTGAAATAATTGTGTAATAAATTATTAAAATTGTTAAAAATTAAAATTTCAAACTTTGTGCGTCGGCAGACTATCGGTATACCGAAAGTTGGCTGAACAGCATGTCGAAAGGCTACTGAAACCCTATATAAACCATATTTTAAAACCCTAACTCATTTCTTCTACCCTAAACTCCCAAAACCAATTCTCTAAACCGTCTTCAAGCACTCCTAGGCCATATTCATCTCCATCCAAGTAGATCCAAACTCCGGTAAGCCTCTTTTCTTCATTTCCTAATTTCCTTAGTTTGACCTAGAAATCCTTTTCCCTTATTAGATTTTCTTGAACTCAAACCCTAGAAACATCATGCCTAAGGGAAAGGAAACCAGAGGACCTTCTAAGAGGATTAGATCCTCTAAGGCTTCCCCTTTTAGGAAACCACCTCCACCTTCACCATCACCCGATCCATATGAGGAAGAATACATCTCTTCTCCTTCCGAACCCGAACAAGAACAAGATCAAGAACTCGAAGCCCATACCGATAACCCTAATGACCCAACTGTATACTTCAATAGACCCATACACTTGGAAAGACAAACCGTAGTGACACACGTGGCATCCTACCGAGTCTATGGAACCCTACAAGCCATAGGGTGGGGACCTATCCTGACTTGGGGAGGAGTTGCTTATCCTTCTGCAACCCAAGAAATGTATGATAGTGTGACAGACACTAACCTTGATTCCATGACTATCACATTTACCATTGATGTGCAATAATATACCACTCGCAATAGAACGAATCCAAGTAGGATAGGGCTATGTTGAGGGTGTCAAACCTCAAGGATTGATGGGATTTAGACTGTTAATTTTACCAAATTAATTCTAACTAAATTAGTAGACAGATTAAAGGAATGTGTCATTTTAATTCTAAAAACTAAATTAACTAATTTAAAGGGATCTAAATCAATAAGAAAAAGGGTAGAGTATTGATGATCCCTCTAACCTAATGAATATGGTTAATCTCATGAAATCTAGGATTTAACTCAATGTCTGAAACAGACTTGTGTGGCTACAAGATCACTACAATGTCACAAAAAAGGTATCATGCTAAAGAATAAGCATATTCTATCTTCGATTTCTCTAAGCATAAACTATCAAACTTCTTAGTATGAATTACATTATCATAAGGGATAAGTATAACCTTTTTGGTAGGAACGGACTGTCCACCTATACTAACTAACTAATTTGTAGCACAATCCGTCTTCCCTAGGCATGGCCTATCAAATTCGTCTTAATCATTATGCCAATGAGCACGGTTGCATAATCAGTATTCTTATAATCACAGAAAATAAGAATACTTTGGGTTCAATCCCAACAAAACTATGACCAGTATGTTCTATTAGGCTTGATTATAGACATTAATTCCGATTCTTTGCAATCCTCTTAATTATGCAACTTCAAACAATTAAATAAAAACCTAAACAATCATGAGATTAATCCATAAACAAGAAGTTAGAGATTACATCAATACTCCACAAGGCGTTTAGCTACTCAGTCTTCAACATGTGTGTGTAAAACTCCATCTCCATTAACAACTGATGCTCCAGTTCGTCTTCTTCTCCAAAAATACAAAAAACAGCAAGAACAGATCTCAGATCTCAGAGAATTCTCTTCGAAAATCAATCCAATTCAATTTAAAAATTAAATTCATAATAATCTACAGCGTATCTGGAGTCTTATAATACATTCTTTTCAGTTTCGAAGTCATCCAAAAGAATAAGGAAACCAATTGTGTACAGACCCAAACTACTAAACAATTATGTAACTGTTGCTGAAAACCGTATGAGCTCGATCACAATGTGATTGATCCTAACATTCTGCGCTCGATCGCAGAGTGCAGTTTCTCTGTTTCTGGGCTGATCTTTGACTTGGTCTTTTGGGCATCTACTTGGGCTTTCTCCTTGGGCTTCCTCCTCTATCTTCAAGGTGTAATTGTCTTGAGTTTGAGCTTTGATCTCCTCCTCCTTAGAACCTTGAAGCTTGATCCAATTAAGGATTTAGTTGGCTTGATTTAAGTCAATATTCTCCTCATCATCACCAAACCTGCAAAACAAAATAAATGCATTTAATTCATTCACATAAATACAGCTCTAAGACTAATAAACATGAGTAATAAGTCTAAAAGTGTAAGTGTTACACATTTATCACACCCCAAACCTACACTTTGCTAGTCCTTAAGGAAAGGAAGAATTAAACTAATGCTCCTTTAAACTCATCCATCCATATTATTGCCATAAGAAAATATTCGAATCAGTGATCATATCAGCAATTAGGAAACCCGAATTCAACTTCAATAAATTGAATCCGAATCACTTAAGAATTAATTCTTTGACTCCACAATATATCCAAAATTAAATCTTAATCTTATCCTGTTAAATACACATACTCAAGCAATTTTAATACATGCAAGTGATAGTGAGAATCATAAATCATGAAAAAATGCTAAATAGTCATGTCTAACAAAATATACAAAGATTTAGATAAGCTGTCAAAACAAACTACTTATGCTCTCATAACCTTTATTTATTCATCTTTCTCTCTCTTTTTTTTTATGCCAAGTAGCATGTGCAATGTCTAGTTTATGTATAGTGAGATCCATGTAACAAGCTTTTAACCAATGTTCCCGTTCCAGTTGGTCCGGGACATTAAATGATAAGGCATTCTTCAGGTCTAATAGCTTTAATAAAAAATAATAAACTGGACTAGCTACTAATCTATAGAAATACACGTGACATGTGCAATGTTTAGCTCTCATTCAGCTGTCTAGGAGACCCTTTAGCATGCTTTCAATCAATGATCCCATCCCAGTTGGTTCAGTTCATTAGGTGACAAGCACCCCAAAGGATCTAATAAATCAAGTCAAATAGGCTACCAAGCTAAATTAGTCACAACATACTATAAATTTCATCTTTATTTTTCTTTTTAATCATGAATATCATCTTTTTTCTTTATAAGAGATATAGATATTATAAGAGCAGGAGTAATCCATTAATTGAACTCACAAAATCCTAGCATATAAAGTTATTTACAACTACATTCACATGCATTCATAATCCATGTTTCGAGTGCAAGTGTAATCATGCATGCAAGAGTAAGGTATTATCATAGATAAAACTAAAATTAACTCTAAATACCTATGTGTCATAGCATCTTTTCCTAGTGAATTTACATACAACCATTATATCAAAAAGTGGTTCCTAAAGTGATAATCTCAACAAAATTTCAAAAATTTCAAAATATGGCAAAACTAACAAAATCTTTCTTTCTTTCTGACACACCTCCAAACCTAAACCTTACATTATCCCCAATGTAGACAATAAAATCAAATGGAATGTGGAATATGGAGAAAAGAAAGAAACAATACAACTTGATGGATGACAACAAGGTGATATTTGGAAATAAGCAATGAAGTCCAAGAAGCCAGCCATGGTGATGTACTCTTCTTCTGATTATTCTTGTACTAACTCAAAAAAAAACTATCAAAGTACCTAACAAAAAGAAGGAAATCTAGAAAAATAAAACTAACTATATCCTCATTTCGTTGGGATCTACGATTGCATTTAGCATATGTAATAAGCCTTTTAAACCCCTAGGCTGCCCTAGTGGACAAGTGAAGTCTCGTGAGGGTTTAACAGAATGTTACCCACAAACATTATATAAAGTATGTTATTTCTAATAATGCAATGGCGTGGAAACCAAAATTAAAATTCTTTGCACTTTTAGAAATATCATATATAAGCTTTCAGCTCAAAATAGGCAAGTAAAAAGACTTACCTTACCTAACTGTTTGATACTGATTACAAGTCATACCTTCAAATCTGCTATGTTGCGCTCGATTGCACATATGTGCGCTCGATCGCAGTCTGCAGATAGTCCCTGAAAACAACAAACCAAACATCAGTAAACTAAAAATAAAAAAAATAAACAAAAAAAATATATATATAACAAAAAGAGTATGGCAAAAAGAACTCCCTCAAAATGGTGGAGGTGGTGGTGAATCAGGACCTAGAAATTCCTGCTAGAAAAGCTGCTCCATCAGCTGATGAGTCTGCCTCTAGAGATCTTGGGTGACACGAACCTCGCGCTGTAAATCAGTCATATCTGTCCTAAGGTGGTCAATCGAATCCCGTAGATAGATGTACTTCTGATGGGACATCTGGAAGGGTGGATCCTAGTCCATATGCATATCTGGTGCAGTATAATCCATATAATCACCCTCAGGTAGGGTCACCTCTGGTGCCTCTCCTGGGACCTCTGATGGTCCTGCCTCCTCTGGTGCAACCTCAAATGGGCCTGCCTCCTCTAATGGAACCTCCCTTGCTACCTCTTCTGCTGGGCTTGCCTCCTCTGTTGCCTCCTCTAATGGAACCTCCTCTGCCGGGCCTGCCTCCTCCGCATCTCGAGCAGCATAAGCTGCTACGACATGAGCTAGATGCCACATATGTGAAATACTGAGGTTCCATTGGGCTAATCCGAATGTCTGATGGAGAAGTCCCTCTTATGCATTACTACCGCCTTCTGAATCAGCAGCTCGGTGAATAAGAATGGGAATGGAAGTTTTATCGAGTTTGCATTCTTCATTCTCCTAAAGACCAGTTATCCCAGATGGTTTGCATCTGCTCCCAAATAAGTGTTGGTACAGAGTATCAATATCCTCTATATATGGCATAGAGAGCATCTAGGAAGTCTCCCCGTCTCTGTGTCTTGTGCATTAATATACCACTCGCAATAGAACGAATCCAAGTAGGATAGGGCTATGTTGAGGGTGTCGAACCTCAAGGACTGATGGGATTT
>JAUPMG010066767.1:0-13326 GCA_031762675.1 Pachysandra terminalis
AATAATACAATCTAATCCTTAAGACTAATTAGGCACATAAAATAGCAAATAAAAATAAATAATAAAAAGGAGAAAATTCTAATTAAAGAGTCAAGGTCATTGCAGTAAGATGTCTTAATGGACCATCTCTCAAAGATAAGATCATTTCTGACTAGTGATCGTACATCCTGGTTCCTCATATGATCTCAATCTTGCTATCGAATGATGCTCATCTAGATTCCACCCTCCAGTATGGCAGACGTAGCAGATTATTCTATGTGCGCAACATAGTTTCTATGGGTTTCAACCTAGATGACACAATCGCCTCACCTCATTTTCAATCATAGGGACGAATCCCAAGGCATCGCCCAGAACGTCCTCAGAGAACCACAGACTACTGATCAACTATCAGAGCTCACTCACATGATTCGGATATAGGGTCTTACCAACATGAAGTTCCCTTACCTATCATCTTTCCTTATGCCTCTTGGGATCATCACCTAGGACGTGTTTTGCACCATGGGAAAAAACAACAATTGGTCTATTGGGATGATTTGTCCCTCAACCCACGTAAATCTAAGTCTCCTCACTTATTATGATTTTTCGATCATAATACTCATGAAATAACTAGGAGTTCTAGAAGTATGGACTCAGGAACAGGGTGTTACGCATAGACCAAATCCATGGTCAAAAGCCAATGCAATGCTTGTGAGTGAGTGCACGTTAGCTAAACATTCAATCTTTGTGTACAAGGTGTAATAACAAGCAACAAGCATGAAGATCATCTAATTCACAAGCAATAAGAATCTCATTCTAAGTAATATGGATAGTGGAACCACAAGAGGAAAATTATAGAATAATCTAAGTGTTCATATGGGATGCATTAGATGCATTATCAGTTACATATTCATTCCAATCCAACCTTCATATTCATCAACACATATAGTCTATGAGGAGGCATGCATAATGACAATTGCCCTAAACTTCTCATAACATCATATTAGATAAGATTACATTAATCCTAGGTTACGTGCAAGATACATTATGTCTAACTAAAGAGCATACACCACACACGTTTCATGTATTACCATACCAAATTCACTAAACCAAATTATAGAGTGTGAATCACATTATCAATCATACTAGTGTGTGCAATCATCAATTCCAATCACAAATCAATCCATGTGTATCAGCTAATAGGGTCATAAAATAAGGCTAAGTCCTCGGGTTCAGTGAGGTGTTCGGCGCACCGAAGCCTGCCTCGGCGACTTGCTTGGCGGACCGAACTGAGATTTGATGACAAAATCAGAGGATTCAGTTTTGGCGACCTCTTCAGTGTCCACTTCGACGCACCGAAACCAATCTCGGTGCGCCAAACCAATCTTGGCGAGATGTTCATGCTCGGCGAGCCGAACATTCTGCCTACGGCCCAGAATGTGTTCGGCGAGCCGAGGAGGCCGCCGAACGTCACGAACATACCAAAATCAAGGGGTTTCTCACACATTCGAATATACAACAAAGGGAAACCACTAACATGCATTTATTAATTAAAATCCAATAACATCTAACCCTAAAACATGGCATTAAACTAACATTTAAATCAAAATTATTCCAAACCATTCTTCAACCATGAAAACAAACTATAATCAATAACTAATCATTTAATCCATTCCCAAACATGAAAATAAACTATAAATCAATAACTCACATTTGATCCATTCTAAAACATGATATGAACATGAAAAGTAAAGAAACTGCATGGAAATTAAGATGAATCTAATTATGTACATGAAGTTATCCACTTACCTTAAGAAATGCAAGAGAAATCAACACCAAACCCTAGCATGCAAGCTAATCCATTTCTCTCCTTCTCCTCCAAGTTCTCCTCGAAGCCAAACAAACCCTAAAACCCCAAATGAGAGAAATCTCATGAGATTCTCTCCCCTCTCTCTCAAACTGACAACCCTAGCCAAGTGTCACCATCTTGGCCCTCCAAACCAAACCACTCCAATCTAAACCCTCCATCTCACCTATTCAAATCTAGCCCTCCAAACACAACTACTCTAATCCCAGCCTTACAACCCTAACCATTCCAACCACTCAAATCTCAACCACACACTCACAACCACTCTCATCCTAGCCTTATACCTCACCACACAAACAATCACAATATCAATTAAATTAAGGCCACACATAACAATCAAGATCTAGAAGGTCAAACACAAAGTGAAACATAAAAAGGGTCATGCTACGGTGTGTAGCACCAAAGCCAAACAAACGCAACATTCATGATTGCATGGTCGAATCAAATCCGATCGGCAATCCAACAAAGGAAAACAATCATTACATGATATAAAATACAAACATGCACAAATCGAAAGGCTAAAACTGCTACATTATTTATTTCTTATTTAATTACTAAATGGTTATTTAGCTCAACTAAATAATTTTAATGACTTAGGTTTCTAGTATATTTTATGTGATTAAGGATTTTAAGTGTTTTAATCTTAATTACTAAATGAAATTAAATTATCAATTTCATTAAATTACTATCTTACCCTAAGATTTTAAGTTAACATTTTTTATAGATTATTCAAGTTATTACAACTTACCTAAGATTAGTTGACTCTAACACATTCTTTCTCTCTTCACCTCTTCTTCCTCTTCAGCTAGATCCAGCCCCATCCTCCTCCTCCTCCTCCTCTCTCTCTCTCTCTCTCTCTCTCTCTCTCTCAACATAAAACCCTAATTCTCCTCTCCGCTTACTTGCTGTTCAAGCACCCCACAAGCCCTCTCTTATAGAAATCCTAAATTCCTTCCAGTTCCCAACGCACATTCCATTCTCTCCCTTTCCAAACTTGTATGCACCTTCTATCCCTACTCCAACAATTAAAAACTTCCTTCTCTTATCTTAACACAATTCAAATCCTTTTTGAATTTACCAAACTAGCCTTCATTAGAAACTCTCATTTTCTAATGAAACTAGCCTTCATTTTCTCATTAGAAACTAGCCTTCATTCGAAACTCTCATTTTCTTCTAATTAAATCCACACTATTTCTAATTTCAGCTCATTATATTTTCAATTAATTTCTTCTTATCCCTTATACATTTCTTCTAATTAAATCCACACAACTACTTCTAATTTCAGCCCATTATATTTTCAATCAATTTCTTCTTATCTCCAATACATCCTATTAATTATAGTTTGACCTCCAATCTATACCTTTATTACAAGTTCATTGCTAAGCAAATTAATTAATATAAAAATTTAATTATTATCTTTAATTCCGATTTAGGGTCACTACAATAGTTTATACTAGTCGTTTGGCCCGTGCTCAGCACGGTCCCACTCGTCTATCAACATAAAGTTGTTTTACTCTGCTCAAGTAATTAAAATTAATGATTATGTATAACAATTGACTATCACAAAAGGTTAAACCCATCACAAAAATAGCAAATCTCATATTAACCGGAAATTAAGTTTACATGTGAAGCAAGTCTTGGAAATAAGATAGCATTGTCAGGAGAATTAAATACTTATTAGAATGTTTAACTATAAAACAAAGAAAATCATATCCCTTAAACTTTCATTATTTTTTTATAATGTTTTTTGATTAAGCTTCTGACCATTTTCTCCAACCATTAAGCAAATCCTGCTTACACACAGTGCAACAACAAATCAAGTTAGAATAATATCATAAGCTTACAATCTTATGTGCTGCTTTTAATAAGTGAATCATATGGCGGGACCCCGGCTCTCCCATAAGATTCTCTTAATTTACAGAATGATACAGAAAGAGAGGGGCAAAAAGACGAGATATGAATTAATAATAAGCAATGGGTGCATATAGGGTAGGACACTATCAAAAATAAAACAAAATGTAGGATAGGATATAGTGGGGGAACACAATCATGATAGTTATCTCGCTTCCCTATGCTGCTACATGCACCACGCATGTAATGTGAGACTCCCCTCAATAAATAAATAAATAAAAAGCTTTTGCTGTCCGAATTATGCGGACCCCGAGGTCACGCCATATAATTCAAGTGTAAAATATTCAACAAATATTTTATACGCATCTCATTTGTAAGTAAGTTTTGTTTACAAATTTGTCCCAATTCATGTCGCATTCTTGTATTAGCAAAGTTTATGTATAATTATTATCAGTGTTTCTATTATAAATAGTAAAAACAAATGACAATATTTGTTGAATGGCATTTTTCATACATTTTCATTATACATTGTATCCCATTTTTGAAAGTTAAAAAACTGTAAAAAATGCCACCATAGTGTTGTGAGAATAATGAATTGTGAATCATGATTTTATTTATCTTTATAAAATATTAAAATTTGAAAATGATGATTACGTTCTTGATCATTCTTTTTGCTTTCTTGTTTAACTTTTTCCTAGGTAAATTTAGAGTTTAATTATTAAAATTTAAAATTAAAAGACTTTTTGAAATTCATTGAGATTATAAAATCTTACGTACCGAATATGAGATATCGTCTTCCACTTCTTTGCTAATTCTCGAACATCCTCCCAGCATGAATCTATCAAAAACACAATTGCTAGTAATTAAGCTATAATAATTTAGCCTTACTACCTTTAAAAAAGAAATAGCCTTACTTACAAACTATACGCTAATTTCTCTTACTTCTATGAAATCTCTTCGTTCAACATAATTTATTATTCCCCTGTTATTAAACATGCGAAAGTGTTAGAAAAATGTACATTGGATTTGTGATTCATAAACTTAGTTATAGATATGATGATTATATTTACTGTTCATGTAGGTTTTTTTTTTTTTTTTTTTTTCCACTCTTTAATAACCAGTTTAGCAAATGTACTTGTTTCCATTGATATTGATGCGCCCCATCCGTTCCTAATCAAACGCAGGTGGCCATTATCTTTCGCTTTTGAATGTTGCTTTAATGGCATGTTGATCTAGATAATAATTGAAAAAAATAATAAATATTTTTCATGCAAGGAAAAATATATGGTAATAAAGAAAAACAAATCTTAATTAGTTATCCTTTGCTAATAGGTTGTAGTTGCAAGGAGCATCTCTTTTGAAATTTATACTAGTTACTAAAGTTTTTCTCTCAAGATCAAATTTTTGCTCTTCTCCATGTGGAGTTGAATCACAATTTGGTAATCTTAATTTATGAATGAGCTCTGAAACACTTTGAGACCGATATGAATGCATCTCTAGAACAATGAGAAATTTGAATGTATTTTCAATATTAGTCATAACATTATACAATTATAAACTACACTTTGCAAAATTATTATATCAGATGAAGCATAGTGATTCCATCTAATAGTTAGAAGCATGAATATAGGAATTAAAATGGTTTATAAGATGACATCATTTTTTGTTAGCTACATTTCATCTTAGGTAATCGTTTGTAATGACCTGAATGATCAATGTAGTTGTGGATAACAATTTATGAAATGACAATTATAAAAATGCCTAAGCAGGACTTGGCGAAAAGGGTAGAGGTGAGTCTTAGAAAGGCAAATATTTGTTTTTCGTTTTCTATTTTATTAGGGTTTCTACTCTGTAGAAGAGTGATACTTACATCATTGTTAGGTTATGGGTTTATGTTATAAACCCGCAAATTCAATGGGAAGTGATGGCTCTTTTTTTTCTTCCTAATTTGTTAATGTCTAGTTTCAAACTTTTTTCTTACTGGAGATCAAGATTATGTTATTCATACTCGATTTGATTAGTTGGTTAAAAAAGTAAGTAAAAAAGTTTGAAATGGTACAGTCTTAACCCACAATTCTAAGAGATTATGTGCCATAGCAAGTTCCAAAGTATAGTTTAATTTTTTTGCCTAGTTCTTATAATTGTAGAAAAATGGATTTTTTTTCCTAATTGAGATAAAGATTATGATCTTCAGGTTTGAGTTAATTAAAAAAAGGGTAAAGTTGAGTTTTAGACTTCTATGAAGAAGCTCTAAGAGAATAGACTTTTTATTTGTAGTTATAAAAAAGATGATGATGTTTATTGATTGATATGTAATTTAATTGTATTGTCGTGCAGTATAAAATTAGTGTCTGATTCTTTCTTTACTTTCATAATTTAAGTCAGAGATTCAAGTAATGGTATATGAGTTAGTGAGAGTCCACTTTTCCAAGTATTCTTCTATTGTTGTACATGACACCTATTCATGTTAAGTTTCCAGCCCAAACTCATGCCACATGGCAACATGAAATCCGTATTTCTTATTGAAAAGTAGAAAGGATTTTAAATTCCATTGTCTTATATTATACATTATATGGCTTAGATGACATAACACATGAGAAAAGAGAAATCCCCTGGTACAAATAGGCCTGTACTAATCCGATATGACTTGATCAACCTTCCTTCTAAATTTTTATATTAGGAAAAATGAGGTACTTGGCATAACACCAAAAGGAAGCTGGTTCATTAAATAAATACATGTAGGCATCTATGGATTTCAGAAACAACTTAAAAGCATGCTAGTGGAATGGATTTTCATCCTTAATGAGTTTCACAATTTGTGTGCTGTGTTATTAAAAAAGATATCAAAAAGTCATGCATACTTGCATAGGGCAAGAGAAAAGTGATCACCTTCTTTGACATTCCTTCCAAAGGGATTGTTGGACACCACGAATTTGAAAATATGTTAGTGAAGGTAACAGGATTATATGCATGTAAGAAGAAACATTATGTTCACATGGGAATATTATAATAACATGTGAAAATTCAAAATCATGGTATTTTTTCCCAAAATGTAAGCTTTATCAGTAAACTAAAAAGAAAGGGGAGGATAAGGAAAATGTATCTTTTATTGAACTTGGTCTGAGTCCGATCCGAAAAATTGGATTTATTAAGTCATTTTTTATCTGATAATATGATAAGATATGATCTAATTCAACCAGACTTTAATAGGATCACATTCAGATATAGTTTGATTCGATTTGATAAGATTCTGATCTGATTCCATTTGTGTGAGTATATAAATATATAAAATTCTTATTACAAATATACATGTGTATGTATGTATAAAATTGGTTCACTACAAATATTAAATATATAATTAGGAAAAAGTCATTAATTTATGACACTTTAAAAGGAATTAAATATACATTAAATTGTTTTTAATCAAATAAAATTTGGATATGTCCTGATCCGGTCCAAATCCGATCCCTTGACAATCCTATCCCTATTGAGTGAGGATACAAAATCGGAAGAAAAAAAATTATACATGCACACTCACAAATATATATATATATATATATATTTAACCATAAACCAAACCAATTTAATTTCCTTTTTTGTTTTCTAAACCATAAACAAACCAAGATGGGAAAAACAAATACCAAACCGATTTTTTTTGGTTTGGTTTGTTCAATTTCCAGTTTAGACAGAACCAATTGACACCCCTAGTTAGGGCTGTAAATGGATCAGATCATGGTCTGAGACCGATCCGAAAAACGGATTTAGTAAGGGATTTCCGATCCGAATATATGATAAGATATGTTCTGATTCGATCCGACTTTAATCGGATCAAATTCAGATAATGTTTGGCCTTATTCGTGAGATGCCTTCTCAAACCCATGGAATCTACTTGTGGATCTCCATCAGCAGTTATTCATCTAATTAAGGATCTTCGTTATTAGTTTCTTTTCTTTTCCTTAGATAAGCCCATTAGGAGTTCTTTTATTTATAGTCTCTTCTACTCTTATTAAATTTTCTGCTAATCTTTCTAGATCTATCTCTTATTCTTTTTCTATCTAGCATATAACTTTACGCTCCTAATTGATACCAAGATTATGATATCACATAAGTTATTTTCATCCTTCAAGGAATCAATTATTTGTTTTGTGCATTAGGATATTTTTTTTTCCTATTTGTTTTCTACCTAGAGTGATTCAAATCTATTAGCATTTAAGTAATGACGCATAAGAAATATAATTAAACTTGAAATGTGAGCAAGGGCCACATGGAACAACAAATAAAAATTGCAACCCAAAATAATTATGTTAGGATTCATAGGGTATAACAGAGAAAAACTAATTATTACTAAAATAATGAGTAAATTGTTTAATTTTTATTAGCACTTCATTATCGTACCTTAATGTATGTTGGCAACCTTGTGGCAAGGGCAATCTTTGAGATTAAGTCATTCCAAGAGGTGGTTCTACAAGAAACATACTCAAAACAGTTAAAATAAACATGAAAACTGGACAAAGCAGTAACTTTAATCTCGGCCTTATAACATTCAAAATATCAAACATTGTAATGAAATCTGCAAGTTGTTGAAAGGGCTTTCATCGCGTCAAATGTTTCTGGCAACATGAAAGCACCAAAGGCATAACAATGTAATGTAGTAGTATTTGAATACCAACCAAAACTTTAATGCTGTATCAAAAGGCAGAACCATAAAGTACAGATTACAGAGGCTTGATTCACAAACATGTAAGCTTTATTAGTATTGTGATAAAAGTGTAGTTGTATCAAAGGGCAGAACCGGTCTGTGGGGTCAACTCTCAGTGACTGCAACAATTTAGCAAACTATCGTTATTTTCTTTTCTCTCAGGAACATTCCTTCTACTGGTTGTTAGGATTGGTGGGATGAAGTGGCATATATTCTGTTTTATCTTCCAGCCTCTCAAAGTCTACATCTTTAGTTGGGCATTCGTGCTTCCAAATAGCAAAGAAAAATGTTCAAGAATTGAAAAGAAAGTTCTCTTTCAATTCTTGAACATTTTTCTTTGCTATTTGGAAGCATGAATGCCCAACTAAGATGAAGACTTTGAGAGGCTGGAAGATAAAACAGAATATTAATGAATAAGTATATCAATCAACTACAATGCCATTTTCCTTTTGATAAGGGTTGGTGGCATGAATATTGTTCTTCCATTTCGGCCTACCAAAGCAATGTCAATATTTGTGAACATAGCAAGTAAACGGTAAACCAGTTACAAAATATAGAAGAAAAAAAACTGATTTTCACATAAACATTTTCACAAACAGGTCGTAATTATTTATTGGAGAAGGAAGACTAATTTCCATATACATTTTTATTAATAGATGTCCATTTATCGAAGATGATGAGCAAACATAGTAAATCATAGAAAGAAGAACTTACCAGCAAACATGGCAAATCATAGAAAGAAGAAGCACTTACCTGTAGAACGTACATGGTTGATATTGCTGAGCAGAATACGCTCAAGTTTTTGGATCAAGTAAAACTTGTAAACATGTAAGATGATTTAGAATGGAGAAATGCAAGAAGGTGCTTGAAATATTGTCAAGGTAACTTGCTATTTGTGCTAAGAACAAGTCCACTATAGATTGAATAAAAATTAATTTGTGTTATATATATATATATATATATATATGGAGAGTGTGAGAGAGAGAGAGTATCGTTAAAATTGAAAAGAAAAAAAATTAAAGGAAAGTCCCCCATGTGCTTTGTGGTCGTCAAAGAGCATTAATTAATTTTTTTTTAATTTTAAAGAAAAACCCTACCGCCAACTCATCAATTTGAAGAGAAGAGTGACATGCCAACTCAGCGCCACATGGAGGAGAGAGAAACGATAGTTTGAGGCTACTGTTTTAGGGAAACAGATTTGCTGTGGGTGTAGACACAGCCCCACATGGTCCCACCATGAGGGGCAACATGGTAATTTCAGCTGTGGGCTGTGTCTACCCCCACAACAACCCCACAGCAGATCTGCTCCCGTGTTTTAGCATATATAATAATATAGATATATGTTTTTTAAAATTAAATATGTGTTTGGTAGTGCTTATGGATAAATGCTTACCCATAAGCACTAGAGGAAGGCTACCCATTAAGAGAAGCTGTGATTAAGCTATTTCACAACTTTAGTAATATTTTTAAATTACTTATTTTACCCCTAAACTTTTATAAGCACTTGAATAAATATTATTTCTAAACTTTAATAATATTTTTTTATAATACATATTTTGCCCCTAAACTTTCATAAGCACTTAAATAAATGTATTTACCAAACACTATTTTTTTTCATATAAGGAGTTTATTATTGCGGGGGATTAGTGCTCCCATTGAGCAACTTATCCTCTGAGAGCTTTTCCATAAGCACAAACTGGACCAAACACAACCTTATAATGAGTGTTTAAAAACTCGGATAGGCCTGGTAACCTGAGAGTCTACCTATTCAAATTGCTCGGTAACTCAGCCCCAGTTACTAGCTAGTCAATATAAAAATATACTAATATTTAAAAAATATGAGAAAATTCATAAAACAACACAAAAAAGTTAAACACAAAATTGATAGCATTTTTGTTAATAACTTATAAATAATATTAGTTTATTATGATTTATGAATAACGCATGTCTATAAAACAAAGAAAAAACTATAATATTATTGCTAAATTTTCAAGTGAATCTTGTGAATCAGTTGGTACTGGTGATGTAGGATTTGTAATGGACAATATTTAAAACATCTTTGATAAATAATATAAAATGCGCTAATACAATCGGCTTGCCAAAGAAATAAGTTCAGAGAGCCTGTCTTAAGATAGCCTAAACTATCGCACAACCATTCTATGTCACGAACCAACTAGAACATCCCAATTTATGAGATTTCTGTTCACAGTTCTCACCCTATACTTCTATGGGAGTGGATAACAATGGTCATAGCATAAGCGAAATACTAAAATAGTTCTAGTAAGATATAAGTAACTAATATTACCAATTCTAAATCTAATGAAGTCTAAAAGAAGAAAAGTCTAATTCTAGACCAATACTAGATTTCTACCAGAGTGCGGTACCCAATACAGGCTCTCTCTTCGTGACCAAGCTCCTCAACCTGAAAGATATAAATTAACCAACATAACCTGGAAGCCAGAATGAGTAATCCTTCAATGAAGTGTATTTGCTCATACTCCAACATTATGAGAAAAGTGCAATAAGTGTAAGATACGTGATAAGCATAGCATATGTGCTAGTGGTGATGAGTAAGTAAATAACTATAGAATTCATACCAACCATTGTTCCCTCCCATCCTCACTGGGTAAAACCTCAAAAGTCAACATCTCGGTAACCATATGCCTAATACATGGGAATTAGGCCAAGTGCGTCATACACAAGACTCTCAAAATAATATTAACAAGAACATGCAATGCAGAATGAAGTGTGCTATATAGACAAGTGAAATAAGATAAGTTCTCTCATGATCCAATATCCAGAATATCCCACCAATGTGACTTCATCACCATATTTACGGCTAAGGGATATGATTATTCTATGTGTACATCATAATTTTACGAGTTTTCAACCAAAGAGGCACAATCCCCCCACTTATTTTTTATCATGGGTAAAACTCCGAAGTTTTCACCAATGTGAGTAGGCCCTCAGGGAATCATACTTATTCACATTCCAACAGTAGGTATAACTATGATTGCCTATTCTCCAAGCCGCACCAATGTGCCGATCCTTAGAAAATTACCTTACCACAAGTCTGTAGAGGAATACCCCAAGGGTTCTCTTTCAGCTTGGGTGAAAACACAATAGTCCTCTCATAGAACAAGGCCAACAAGTCTAGTCATCTTATATGACAATCTAGGGTATCACACGGGATATTAGACAGAGCTCTTACAGTAAGTTGGTCCACATGCATCTCATAATACTCAAATCCTTAAATTAATTCATTCACCCAATGAGTTACAGACATACATTCAAACAAGCAATTACACGGGCACATTCCCATGATTCTACTCTATAGGGTACCATAGTACACAAAGCTACATATAATCACTCTATAGTTATCGAGTCAAATAGGAAAGTAAGAAGAGCATAAATTAAATATAAATATGAGACAATCCAAATAGAGTACATACATGCTCCAAATTACACAATAAGCATAGGAAAACTTCTAAACTTTTACTTTTCATCACAAAAATGCATTTAAGGCAAAAGATATATATTTGACAGTTCATACGTGCAAATCATGCAAGGAATGTAAGGAAATATCACTTTTTCATCCAAAACAAGGGTTAACGCATCACACCTAGCTCCTTTAATACTCAAACATGTGTAAAATGATGATGATGATGAGCTCTAGGAGGGGTTTTGGGGTCACTTACATGAGTTTCCCACAAAACTCCTATTGCTCGTCCAAATCTAGAAAGGCTAACATTCGGGTTGGGGGGAGGGGAGGGGGGGGAGGGGGGAGTCATATTTTGCATGGTAAGTCTTTTGGCTCCATAAACGTGTCAAACATGTGAGGTTGGTCATTCTACACGTGTCCATATCCAAATCTCCAACATCGGACCAACGGAGACACTCGGCGGGGTCCTCGACGACCTCTCGGCTCGTCGAAAATGGTAAAAATGTGCCAAGTGATTTGGCATTTCGAGAATTGGTCCGGATGAGTCTGGATAGACCAAAAGTGACTCTGGTTTGATTTCAAATTTTTGTAAAGACCCATATCCGAAATTAATAGAAATAACCTTGTTTTAGGTTAATTAAATGGATTAATTAATGTGAGTGACCAATAGGGATAAATGGGTAAATTTCTGTAACTTGTGGTGTGAAACTTAAGTCAATTAGAGCTTTGGCTAATTAGCAATGTTAAAAGGTTATATTGGGGTCTTATTGTAATTAATGAGACTATATGGGGTTAAGGTTGTAATATGAGATTTTAGACCCAACAATTCAAATGCACGGTTGTGTGTTGAACTGGTCTTGTAGTCGTAGCTGAAACGTGGAAAGAAGAGAGGAGAGAAGTTAGGGAAAAGCCCCTATATCTCTAACTTCCAACGTAGGAGGAAGAGAGATTGATTTTGGTTGTGCTTGAAAGAAGAAGAGCAACTGAGAAACTGAGAAAGAGAAGAGAAACTGAACCTAGCAATTGTGTAGAAGATAAAAGAGGAGAAGCAAAGAGAATAAGAAGAGAAAGGTGGAACTTTAGATTCACATACTAACTGTAAACACTCCAATTTGTACGAGAGCGACTTTCTCTTGATCTTTGCATCTCCTGGAGGCTTGAGCTTGGCTTTTTTCTATCTCCCAATCATCTCTAAACAACCCCCAATAATATTACCAATTTCCCTGAAAATCCCAAAAATTATGTGAGTTGACTAAAATACCCATGGTAAACCTCATCTGATCAATTTCAGTCATAAATCCATTTGCAAACTCAAATTTGAATTCATGAGCCAAAATGCTCTCCAATGAGTATAATTTTGGGCTGATTCGAAGTCTGTTGGAAAAGTGACAGTTTTGCCCCTACTCCAGTCATTGAGATCAAATAGTAAAATCCAAGGGTCGAAACATTTTTCCAACATCAAATTTGGATTCCTCGTCGAAACACCTTCGA
>JAUPMG010066787.1:0-13325 GCA_031762675.1 Pachysandra terminalis
TCAGATTATTATCGAGAGAGAAGATGGGAGAGTAAAGAGGAAGAAAGAGAAGAGAAGGGGAAATAGATGCTTATCGACGGAGGAATCTTGCCAGCGATCGTCGGAGAAGAAGAAAGCGAAGAAGAAGATGGAAATCGGTGACCGATTTCACGTGAAAAGAGAGGAGAAGAAGAGAGACCAGGGCGGGAGAAGAGGGGCAGGGTAGAAGGGAGAGGCCAGCGCGGGAAAGAAAGAGAGAAGAAGAGAGCAGCGCGGGAGAGAATTCGCCACTATATAAAACCTATTTTCGACAATCTTTTAGTGACTTTTGTTGAATATCTAGGTTTTTTTGGCGGTCTAAGCAAACCTGTTGTTAAATAGTGGGGTTCTGTCGGCGGTCTTTAAAAGGCCGCTATTAATACATCACAATTGGTCGGCGGTCCTGTAAAAATCGCCGATAAATAATATATTTAACATCGGTCTAGAAGAACCGCCGACCAATGATAACGTATTAACAGCGGTCTCTAAGAACCGCCGAAATATATCTCTTTAACGGCGGACATCTTAAGCCCGCCTTTAAATACTGCCGCTAATTCCAACTTATTTTGTAGTGCACCTTCTTATGAGAGCTTCTAGTTTGTTTGCCAATCTGGCAGCCCCACAGAAAGATTTGGCCTAACGGCTAATCTTGGGTATCCCTCTAAGATGATCTCGCAAGCTAAGTCAAGATGAATCTCGATTGTTTATGTGACCCAATCTTTCATTACAAAGCTCGGCTTCATTAGACTGTACCATATTACAAGGCACCGGGGATGAACTTGGAGATACGTCAATAATTACATAGCAATTATCAAAGGTACAAAGACCTTTCAAAATCACTTTGCCTTTCTTGTTTAGGATCTCACACCCAAGCTTCCCAAACACACTTGATGGTCTCTATCACAGATCTGAGAAATACTAAGGAGGTTGTGTTTTAAGCCATCCACACATGGAACATTCTCAAGTTTGGGTATATTAGCGACATTTATGGTATTTTTCCAACAATCCTAGCATTGCTCCCATCTCCAAATGTGACTGATCCACCATTCCAATCCTCAAGGATGGAGAATTGAGATCGATCACCAGTCATATGTCTGGAGCAGCCGCTGTCAAGATACCATCTAGACATATTAGCTGTTTTAAGAGTGGTGTGGATAACAAGACTATTTACCTTTTGTTTAGGTACCCATATATATATATATATAGGGGGTTTCTAGGATTTCTATCTATGAATACTTTAGATTTCCTCTTTTTAGGTTTAGTATTCTTTGGGCACTTCCTATGATGTGAGTTTTTAGAATCTTTCTTGTTCTTCCTCTTCATGTTGCTAACACCACCATTATTAAAATCTTGGAACAGTTTGTACATTTCACTCATAAGCTTATTAAGAGGAGAGGTATTGGACATGTCTTGTTTTCTTTTAGGGAACTCTCGTTTGATAGTTGGGTTCAACCCTTGTATTCTCTTCTTGGCTAGAGTAGGAGTGGTCCCTGGATTTTTCTTAGTGCATTCAACTTGCATATTTTCTAAGAACCCACAAGAGTGACAAACAATCTTTGATTTGGCTTTGTTCCCTTGGGAGGATGACTCACCTTTCACAAATTTTTTTATGGTACTAGGTCTGGGAGATGAAAAACTTTCAAGTCCAAGACCTGCAATATCCCCATGTCGTTTTCCCATCCCAAGAAATCTTTCAAACTTTTCCTCTCCTTGGGTAAACTTACGAACAACCGACTCTCTAGAGTTCTTAAGTTGGTTGAGTTCACTATGCATTCTAATGTTCTCAAATTTTACTTGAATGAGTTTTGTTTTATACTTAGTGATACAATCTTTGGTCACATTTAATGTATTACTCAGTTTTTGGTTTATGTGGTCAAATTTTGTTTCTCATCAGGCAAGATATTAAGCTTGTCTACCAACTCAGAATTTTCTAGAGACAATTAGTTCATCCTAGAGATAAGTCTCTGACTTTACTCATAAGGTGAATCATACGAATCATGAAGTCTTTCTTTAGGTTCTGACTCATTTCCTTCAGAGGGTTCATAAGTAAAATCTTCATGAAGATCATACCCCTCAGAAATGAGATGGGAGTCCTAACCATAACCATGGTAAGGTTCTTATCTTCAGTAAAATCTGAAGAAGCATCAGATTTTGAATCAGATAATATATCCCATTTACCGCAATCGTAGACTCTTTTTGATTTTTTTAGTTTAATTAGGCATTTCGGTGCATGATGTGTATAGCCCTTGATTTTGGGCCTACGGATCAACTCAAGGTTGTTAGACCTTATATCCGAGCACAAAGCTCTGATAGCAATTGAAAGTGCACGTAGTAATTACCTAGAGGAAGGGTGAATAGGTTTTACGCCGATATGTGGAATTATTTGGGCCATTTATTTAACCTATGTAATTATGCTAGTTGTTGTAACAATTGCGGGAAAATTGAAAATAATAGCTCACATATGTTGATAGTTATGCATAAAAATTTACGGAAATAAAGTACAAAAGAAAACCAATCAACACATGGGATGTATAGTGGTTCGGCACCTCAGCCTAGTCCACTCCCTTGAGATACCACCCGCGGGTCTCCAGGATTTCACTTGGTAGGTTTTGTTCACTACGGCTCACCTCCAACTGTACGAAGAATTTATTGGCATTCTCCAAGTTGTTACAAGTGTTTCAATGGCTCACCCAATAACCACTACAAGGTTTTCCGGCTAACCTCCAACCACCACGAGGTTTCACGGCTAACCCCTAACCCTAAGGTTTCACGGAAACCTCAAATAGTTACAGTTTTTAACCTAAATTAAAAATAGTAAAGGACAACTTCTATGAGATTTTACCCCAAGCGAAGATCGTCCGTTGTGAGCTTGAATCCCCATTTCGCGCTCACATTCCTTGCTCATTTTTGCATTGGATTTCGTCGTTAACGCTTTACGGAGACGAGGTCCTTACAACCCAAGATGTGTGTGTGACATGATCTTCAATGCATCACAACAAAGGGTAAGGACATGGATCTCAATCCTTCTTCTTCAAATTAGTTGACCTAGAATGCCAATTCCATTATGAATGGGAAGTAGATGGAAGGAGAGGATTTATCTAGCATAAAGAAGGGAAAGAGCTCTCAGATATAGATCTAGGGCTTAGGAGAAATTCCGTGTAGGTCTCTTCGCGTTTAGATCCAC
This sequence comes from Pachysandra terminalis, assembly GCA_031762675.1. Classification (NCBI taxonomy): domain Eukaryota; kingdom Viridiplantae; phylum Streptophyta; class Magnoliopsida; order Buxales; family Buxaceae; genus Pachysandra; species Pachysandra terminalis. The sequence goes on from JAUPMG010066787.1 coordinate 3,203, forward strand.
GACTTTAATTTATAGAGTTTGCAAATCTCGCGTCTGCCGGTTGATCGGTCAAACTGCCCGGTCAACCGGTGGCTCCATCGACTTACTTTAAATTTGAAATTCAAACTGACAGGTCAGATGGAAAGACCAAACCGATCAACCCTTCGAGCTGCCATTCGACCGGACCTTTCAGTCGATTGATTGGTAGCGCTCAGGATTTCAAAAATCAACTTAGGGTTTTGAGCGACCGGTGAACTATATGATCGATCGAGGTTCGACCGAATGCTCTAGCCAATCAACAAGGCAACTTGGCCTGTCAACCGGGCACATGTTGATCGCACAGACCAGTACCGGTGTTGTGACCCTGACCCCACTCTTTAATTGAATTATTAAATCCTATTTAATCATCTCAGTAGACCATAGGATTTAATTGTTAATGGATTAGCTGATTAGGACTTATTACAATTAAGTTGAAATATTAGGCAAATTATGGGATTTGATGAATTTTAGGAGACTTGGGCTTGGGCCCCAAAGGATGAGTTGGGATGGATTATGGGTTGTTCGTATGGCCCATGGTATTGAGGTAAGGTTGTTTCAGTCATTTCAACCTATTTGAATTCAGTAATTGTGAAGATTAAAAGTTAACCACTAACGTATCCCACCTTCCAAATAGGATCATGGGTGTGAGAAACTACCTACTTTGGGAATACACGATCAAAAGAGAAGGGAGGGAAGGAGGTCTTCTGGTTTTGCTGAAGAAGGAAAACGGAGAAAGAAGAAAAGGAGAAGAACGAAAGAAAGGCTAAGAAATGAGTAAAGCTTGTGATTTTCCTTGCTAGAGATTGTAGAAAAGCTTGGAAAAGAGGTAGGGATCTTCCATAGTTTCTACAATAGTTATTTTTGTATGATTATGGTAACTCCTTAGGATGAGCATCTAGATTTCTTATTTTGCATGAAGAATGTGTGATTGAACCATTTTCGTATTATTTATGTACTTGAGATGATAACACGATTATATGTGTTTTGAATCATGAGATTTGTGTTTGAACTAACATGCAAATCCTTGTTTAGATATTAGGTTTTGTTTGTAACATGTTAGATTGATGAATGGTAGTTTAATCCTTGTTTTTGTATGCGAAAAAGTATGAATTTGAGGTTGTGTGAGGTTGGACGTGATTCCCTAAAAAATCAGGAAATTCTGGGCTGAAACAAACCCTCGACAGGTACCTCGGTAGGTGTCGAGAGCCCCAAACTCTCTCTGCCGTACCTGCCTTGATTCGGCAGCTACCAAGCCGACCTACCGAGTTGCTCGACAGGACCCTCTGTCTCACCGAGCTACCTACCGAGCTCCAATAAGGTCCAAACTTTGTGGACGCCTTGGTTTTAGTATTGTTGAGTTGCATGTGGTATTGGTGTTTGTGCGAAATGTGTGTATAAGATTTTGTGCAACAAAAGGTGCTACTTAGCCCAATTTACTGTATGCTATGACCATGCATAGTATGTTATGGTGTTTGATTAGGTCTCTAGGGAGTTATAACATGTTATAAGGTATGTTGTATGATGTTAGAATGAGTAAAAACCAAAGCATGTGAGTTGGTTGAAATATGGTCTGTGGGTCCTATTAGGGTCCTATGAACTTTGATGTGTTTATGAACTATGATGTATTGGTGAGTGATGCTAGATGCATTCACTGGTAATAAATGTATTGAGAGTGACTCTAGATGAGTTCACTGTGTGATTGTGTGAGGGTGGCTTTTTACCATGGGTATTATCCTCAAAAAGGAAAGATGGTGGATTTGCTACCTTAGGTATTATCCCCTAAAATAAAATGGAAAAAGGGGTGGCTTTTCTACCATGGGAATTATCCCCAAAAATGAAAGAGGGTGTCATTTTCTACCTTGGGTCAGAATCCCCTAAAAGAAATGGATAATGAGATTTCAGTACTCTTTAGATTAGAGGGACCATGATATGGCTGATTGAACCCATTCCTGGGATAGAGTTTCCTAGATGAGATGTGGGATTGAATCCGTGGTTAGGCTTGGCCTAGCACCCTTTTCATTCATTGCATCATCTCATTCATCATAAGAATTGCATCATATGTCAATTGCATTGCATTCTTGTTTGTGTGGGTTGTTCATCAACTATTTGCTCATGGTACTCATCTGCGTGAATTGCATTGATTGTGTTTTGATGTGTGTTTGTGGAGTGATATTGGTGTGCTGTGTGATTGTGGCTTGAATTATGGTGTGATGTGTTAGTGCTACTTGAGTTATATTGTGATATGTGGATTGTGATTGATTTGTTGTATGTGAATTGTATGTTAAGTGAAAAGGAGAACTGATATTGTATAAAAGGAACCAAGAGAGTTGGTAGCCTTATGAGGTTATATTCATCATGACAAAGTTCATGAGGACATGGTATCCATTCGGATTGTGTTTGCATATGTATCATGACAGAGTTCATGAGTATATTGATAATCGAATAAGTTGAGAATGATTGTAATTGTAATGATGTATGAGTGAGAACAATGACATGACATTAAGATGAATTATGACATGTAGAATTTATGTTGCGGTTGTGATGATGATTGAATGAATAGAATGACATGATAGCGATAATCTTGATTTCTTAACTATGTTGATTATATGACTAAGATCTTAAGTGTTGAAATGAATTGCATGAATTAACATGACTTATCATATGATTATGAAAATAGTTGTTGTAGTTGCTTTGGATTTTTCCTATTGAGCCTCCAAGTTAACCCCTATGTTGAAACAGGTGAACCTCTTGAGTGAAAGGTGGACTTGGAAGGGAGATCCCTAGTTGGATGGGAACTTTAGCCTTTACGGACTTGCTACTTGAACTATGTCTTATGTTTATGTTTTAACCCCATAGGGGCATGGATGTTGTAAACTTTTTATTATGTTGGATCATTTATTTATGGTTGAATTCTATATTAGTTGGTTCTAGTTTAAGGTTTTCATTTTATGAGACTTCCGCTAATTTTTAGTTGACTCTGTTGAACCGAAGGATTGATTTGATTGGTTTGGCCGCATCCAGGGTTTGGATCCGAAGGTCATTTCCTATGAAATCCTTGAGATTACATATCTCGAATTTGGGGCGTGTTAACTGGTCTGCTATGAGACCGGCACAGGGACCGATCAGTCGGAGACCGACCGGACAACCTATTCGCTCGACCGGACACTTGATCGATCAACCAGTGCCCCTGGGAATGCCTAATTTTACATTTTTTATGTCCATTTTTCCCAAGGATCATCCATGAATGGTATTAACCATCCGTGGGCAATCTTTGGCTGTTTGGACTCCCATCCAGATGGCCAAGGATCGTGAAGTGTACCTCAACTAGTAAGGTTATCCCAAGCTCCCTTGAAACAAGTCAATATACAATGAATAGTGTATTTGTAGGGGATATCTAATGCATGTATAAACCCTTTCTATAGGGGACCAATTCCGATAGATGTCTCATTATAGGTTGGTCTTCCTTGAATCTGCAACTCTTAATCTTCAATATGCTCGATTACAGACATGCAAGGACTATGTACAACATTGACAAACCCAGAGTATGTCTAGGAAAAATCCTATGACATTTACAGAAATAATAACACCATCCTTATGGGAAGTTAAATTAGAAACCAAATTTGCATCAATTGAATTATCAATATCAAGTTTAAACAGACCATCAGACATAATCCCCTACCAAATAAAACTGACTCCAAAGAAATGGAGATGCAGTCTCTTATGAAAATAACAGAAAAACCTAGTATAAGCATCTTTACTAGCTATAATAGATCACTTTGGACATGTTTCTCTTTCCTTCATGCTTCCTTCTCTAGGGCACTTGGTACCTTTGCCTGCCTTAGGCGCTTTCTCAACTGTTTCCCCCCTATTAAGGTGTCTTACCCTTGCGCTTGCGCCTATACCTGGTTGTCTTGCGCTTCACCGGTTTGGCTAAAAGCGTAGTGTTGTTAGACCTTTCGATATGATGCTCTACCTCGAGCTCAAGATGATGCGACAAATTGTTGAACGTTTCAATGTTGTCATTGTGCATCATGACAAGCCTCATGTGTTCCTATAAGTTAGGTAGGGATCTTAGAACAATGAGAATCTGCTGCTCATTTGTCAGGCAATTCCCTGTGGCTTTCAGATCTCATATCATAGACGACATCTTCCTAAGATGCTCAACCATCCTCACGCTGGGAGCCATCTTATAGGTCTCAAAACTTCATCACAAGTGCACGTAATCTGGTAGCCTATGTACCAGCGAACGCGAGTTTCAGTGCGTTCCACATCTCAAGTACAATCTTATTAAGCCCCGAATTTGCCAATAAGATCATTGTGGATACTTTTTAACATAATAAAGGTGCACAACGATCTGTCTTGGCCCAAGCCTGATAGGCATCCATATCTTTACGATGCTAGGTAATGGTCCCCTCTTCAAGATAAACTAGGTTATGTGATAAAGTCTCTAGGGCCTCGGACTCATGTTTGAGATATTGGATCTTCCTATGCCATATGTCATAGTTCTTACTATCCAATTTCCCACCCTTGTTTAGGTCAACTATTGTACTCTAAGCAGCCATATCATTACAAATAAAATGCACATATCTCTAACATCTCATATACACACACAATGTTGATCTTGCATCATTATTTAGGATTAAACAATAATATTAATCTTTTATTTATCAGCTTAAAAATACACTAGACCATAGGTCATAATGCATAATCATCACCAATACAATAAAATTTTAATACTACTTTTAAGCCATAATATGCAAAACCCTTCTACGAAATAATCTCAACTAGGATGTTATTTACATGTTAACCTCATATAATAATGCAAATAAAAAATAATTAAACCATGATATTATTTACACGTTAACCTCATATAATCATTCAAATAAAATAACTAATTAAATCATGATATTATTTACTTGCTCACCTCATATAATCATGCAAATAAAAATAATTAAATCGCGATATTATTTACATGTTAACCTCATATAATCATGCAAATAAAAATATCTAATTAAATCATAATATTATTTACATGTTAACCTCATATAATCATACAGATAAAAATAATTAATTAAATTATGATATTATTTACATGTTAACCTTATATAATCATGCAAATAATTCTCAAACATGATACAAAACTCTAACATTAAAATTCAAAAAAAGACATGAATTTCAAGGTCTAATTGGGGTGTGCGCAGCAACCCCATGCTTGGGACGTGCGCGACAGCCTAGAAGCAAGGGGCGTGCGCGTGTCAGCTCAACAACAAGGGGATCGCACGCAGCATCCCAATAGTAAGGGCATGCGCTATAACCCAATAGTAAGGGCACGCATGGCAACCCATTGCTCAGGGCTCTCGCAGTAGCCTATCACGGAGGGCCTAGAGCAGCAAGGCGTGCAGGCATCCCAGTGCAGGAGGGCGCGTAGTAGCCCATGGGCATGTGTGCAGGCGTAATAGCCCAGGCACACGTGAAGGCGTAGCAGCCCAAGCCCAAACCCAAGCCCAAGCGGGCGTGCAGGCGTAGTAACCCATGGGCATGCGCGCAGACGCAGCAACCTAGGGGCATGCACAGGTAGCAAATTTGTACAGAAAATTGTTAATTAGACAAGATCTCTTGACATACCTCAATCCAACGAAGACGTATTGCAACAACTCTGATACCAATGAAGGTTGTAGATGACCCAAATCACATGCCTCAATGCACATGAACTCGAATATGCAGCGGAAGACCTTTAATAAACCAAAAAATATCCCCACGTGTGATTAATAAAACCTCATACAATGGATCCACTCTCAATTGACATATGGGTTTGTATGGAACTTTAATAGTAAACTAGATCTCTGTAGGAAGAAGAGATGAAAAGAAGAGAGTTCTCTAGGAGTGGATTCCCAAAAACGTGAATAATAATCTTGGGAAGGGAAGAGGAGTCTTCTACATATAGAAGACTCAACTCAAATCCTCCTAAGACTCTATATCTCTATCTCCTAATCCAATTAGGAGAGAGTTATCCACATTGTAATAACCTGAATTTTTATAGTGATTAATTCGTAATTAATTATAAATATAGGGATAAATTGAAATTTTAGTAATATAGTTACATCTTTGACTTTAACTACTTGTGATTGGTGGGTTGCACAATAGGAAACTAAAGTGCTTCACACATAATCATAACTCTTTAAGTTATAGTGTGTAACTAAGTTATGTTAGGGATATTTTAATCATAATTTAAAAGCTAATAATTCTATTTACCTAAAGTGATTAATAAAATAAAACTATAGGTTATAAACAAAGGTCAGCCCAGGTTGGGTTATTCCTTGAAAATCTATAGTGTATTGATTTCTGAGCATATGTTATTGATTGAATGATGATTATAATTATTACATGACTTGAATTGATGGTTAATTGAACTGTTTTACAATTGATTATGTTTAAATCATATATCATGCTTACTTAAGTTGAATTGATTATCATGATGACTTATACGATGATGTAAATCTCATATTTTCATATTTAGCGTTATTACACAACTGTAAACTTAAATTCATGATTAGTTAGTGTGTACAATTACCACACTTGCACAGCATAACCAATTGGGTCAATGACCATATTCTTGTCATGAACCAGACTTTACCTTCAGACTTCACTTCTGTTAAAGTTCTGATCAGACTTGAGTGAATCGTGATTTGGACATCATGATTTGGTGAGGAAGTCCTGGATGAACTGAAATTGGTTGAGGGACTTACTACCCCAATATACCCCATTATTTTCATCTCGATAAACGTATCATAATACGTGACGGACGCCGAGTGAAATTCTGTTAGTAGAACGACTAATGTATGGATCACAAAGGAGAAGTATACCTAGGTGGCTCCTTGGGATATTTCCTATGATTATAAATAATAGAGGCGCTTGTGACCTCTAAGTCGAAGCTCCTAGAAACTATAATGCGCACATAGAATAGTCAAATTACCACATTACCTTATATAGGGGGATTAACTCACTACGGTGGAACATTCTTTGGTATTGGACTTAGATCGGATGTGGTACACACACTAATTGAATGCCAAACAGCATGCATGTTGCACAACATATATCTTTGCAACTCCTTTCTTTTATTTCTACATGAGCATGCATTGCATTCATTAATAATTGAACCCGCATTCATATTGCATTACATCACTCAATCCATGATCATGTATATTACATATTACTTGTTATCTTGTTTATGTTGTATCATTGGGTAGTGGTATTGACCCTATTCCAATTAAAAATGTATTTTAATTGATTTACTTATTAGGCTAAGTCTAGCTGACGCCTTTGCGCAATTTCAGGTAATTTAGTTGAAGAGTATGATGAATTGTTCCCTTTTTGTGCTCATTTCTAGATTTGATGAAACGTGGAGTGATTTTCTACTTAGAGTTTTCTATTGGATTTATTAGTTTATTTCTTAGATTAGATAAGATGCATAAGGATAGGGATTTGATTTAAACTTGAAAATAGATGTAGTTATTTTCTTTTCCGCTTATATTTCATTAAGTGTTTTAGATGTAATAACTTAGTTTATATTTTGAATATTTTTAGTAAAGTATATTCCTTGAAAGTTTCATTGATTCATATGGTTTGGTTCTATATTGATTACCACTTCCGATTCCGGTTGGAGTGAGAGTCACGGTTCGAACCTAAGGGATTCCATGTGAATTACCTTAAGTTTGGGTTGTGACACACATCCTCACTTCTAATCAAGTATAGGCGTCCCATTAAGTGGGGACCCCGGGTCGAATAGGGGTAGCAACGGGCCGGGCTTGATCGGGCTCAAGTTGGGCCGCCATCTATATATAACCCATGATTGACTAGGCATACCTTCACAATGCAAACCTTTTATTTATATTGCATCGGTTGGAGAATTGTTTTATCTCCTACCGACATGGGATTGTAATCTCACATGAAGTTGTTGTGGAAAACTAGTAGTACATTATAGCATTGAGTCGGACTGGACCAGGCTAAGTAAATACCAACCCGAGCCTGGCCCGAAAAATCATTCGGGCCTTAAATTTAAGCCTGACCCTACGAGCTACATAACCGTGCTCAAGCCCGCCCAAACATAGGGCTAGGCTGATTGGCCAGGAGGGTCACCCGACCCATTGCCACCCCTAGGGTTGGGTCAACCGGATCGACCCATCTCTAAATTCCAACACTATATATAGAAACCTCTATTCAATGTATGAATATAGATGTAAATGTGCGATAATATAGTGCATGAATATAAACTACCCTTTTTTCTATTTAGGTTACTATGATCAGTTATTTAAATAAATAATGATAATTCACAAATTTAACCTGAGGATATAAATGCAATGGTTAATGTAAATGGAGAGGATGGATACAAACATTAAAAACAAAAGCAATAAATATAAATACATTACAATATAGAAGCATGGATGGAAAAGACCTAAATTTACCAAGGACGAGTTATCCGGTGAAGCTCCATTTAAAACTTGATGAGACAAGGACTTCACATGTGATAGCTTATTTGGAAAACCCCACATCTCAACCTATCAACCTATATTTGAAGTTGACTCTACCTTACATATTAAGTTTCAACCCAAAAACGTTTCTTATATTGAGAAATTGTATCTCTAAAATTTGCTAGTTTCTGTTACATATGCCAAATTTGCTGAACAAATATTGATGAGACGTATGTGAATTGAAATATTATACAAATGGCTTATCTAAATGGTTCTTTTCACCAACTTGAAAGTACAAATAACAACCGTTATGCTTTACATTAGTGGGGAACAAATCTGTGCCTTGCAAATTAGCTAGAAAGTCCTGTCACGTGCAAAAGTAATATTCTTATTGCACTATGCAATCAATCCAAAGCAGGGTTTTAAGGATCGGACCGATCCTATCCGGATCATCCGGTCTGTGTCGGGATTGGCCAAACTGGTCCGATCCCAAGTCACGATACAACTATTGTATCAAGTAGCTTTGGATCGGACCAGTCCAACCAATGCCGATACAGACCGGCCGATCCAATCAATTCAAATTTTTTTTTTTAATTTATAAAATTAACAATCCAACAGGTATCGGCTTGGACTGATCCGATACCGACTGATTCCGATCAGTATCGCCGTTCTGGCTACCGGTCCGACCGATCCAATTTTTTTTTTAAAAAGACGATCCAAAAGTTGGATCAGACCCGAATCAGCTGATCCTAGTCCGGATCGCCGATCCGTATCAGGATTGTCTCGGACCAGTCCGATCCGCGATCCCGAGAATAAAAACCATGCTCCAAAGGTGAATATTCCAGAGGGGTTATTAAGGCTATAACTTTGTTTGGTTTGTATTGGGTTGATAGCAACACAGATCCAAGCCAAGATGAAAGAGTCCAACTCGATCAATTTTGGTCAAATGGTTTCTTAAGTTGAACCGAACTAAATTTCACCTCCAAGTTTATATTTCAAAATCACAACAGTTGTTTATAATAGGGTATAACAAGTGATATGACCGTTAGTCCGAGTGGAAGGGGCTCTAGTCGCTTTAGCAAGTGGTCTCGGGTTCGAACCCTTGTGGATGCAGCAATACTTTCTTGGGAGAGGTCCCTGCCTTGGCGCCCGACCGTACCTCAGAGGATTAGTCCTGGGCTAAAGCCTGGGGATACTTTAGGAAACCAAAAAAAAACAAGTGATATGCATAATAAAGAATCATTTTCAAATTATTCGTTTTTCATGGTTTAGTAACCTTGATAACTAGAATTGTGTTTTGTTGAGATCTTTGGAATGTAGATGGAAAAAGGATGTTTCTACTGGCCCCATATCGTCTGAACCCAGATGTGTGGAACATCTGCTAATCCATCCATTGATGTCCGTGATCTGTTAAGGTCTCGTGAGTTACAAGATCATTATGGACACATCAATGGATGGACCAACAGATGTTCCACACATCTGAGTCCAGACGATACGGCCTCGCTTCAACCATGCAATTGTGATTTCATGATGATTCAAACAATTTTTGTTAGATCTGAAGATGTTATTTATCAAAATTTAAGTAAAACAGACATGTAAAATTACCTAAGATAATCAAGATGTTGACACAGGCAATT
>JAUPMG010066798.1:0-13325 GCA_031762675.1 Pachysandra terminalis
TCGGTTCAATTTTGCAATCAATTAATAAACCCATGGGTGACCATTCACACCCAAACTCAATGAGTGGTGGTGACTCCTTTTCAACCCGATCAACCTATCCACCCGATCGTGGGGTGATCACAGCTGGCGACTCTGCCCGAGAGTTGCGGGTTTGAGCCACGGTTCAATTTTGTTTGGCCAGTTTAGATTTTTTATGTTATTTATGTATTTATTTATTTTCTTTTTTGTTTTGATTTGATTTGGTTGGATTTGTGCTCTCTTATGATTTGATTGACTTGGTATTACTTTTTGGTTCAATTGCATATATATTGGTTTAATTGTGCTATTTGACTTTATTTGGTTTGGTTCAATTTGAAATCCTGTGGTTCAATTCATTTGATACGTGTGGTTTAATTTGCTCTAATGATTATGGTTCATTTGAATGGATGGGTTTAATTGTATTGCATGCTTGAATTCACCAACATATTGCATAATCACAACCCATTTTTACCTATCTAGGGAGCTTTGTAAGCTTGCAAACGGGTGACCTTTGTCCCCGGTGGCAAACCTTACGCTCTAGGAGTCTAGTAGGCCTATGGCCGGGAGATCTTTGTCCCCGGTGTCGGCGCCCAACGCTCCGCCCCGAACCAAACGACTAAAGAAGCATGTAGAGAAATCCATGTGTGGAGGTCGGCTCAACCGGTTTCGGGTTCCCTCAGCCTTTAAATGCATAACTTTGAACCTCATGTAGAACCCGGTTTAGGTTTTAGAAAACCGGAATATTATGACACGTATACTGTTTCTAATTTGTCAAATTCATAAATAATTTTTTAGCCACCTCATGCAGTTGAGTCCATTTTTGGCTAGGCCCATGGCCCATGCCCAAACTTTGAGTTATCCCTAGATTGGGCCCTTCATTGGGCCCATTAGGCAAGCCTACCCAAAGGTCTGGGATCTATGACCCAGAAACCTCTTCATGCATCAAGAGTTCATTTTCATGGGTCCATGACCCATATGCATTAGGATGGGTGCCCGCCCATTTCTATTTTGCAGGGATTTCTCATCATGGGTCCATTTAGGCCCATGGATCCATATCCAGATCCAGAAGAAGATTAAGGCCCAGATCCATATCAAGATCCAGTTCGAGATTCAGATCCAATAGAAGATTCAAATCCAAATTCAGATCCACATCCAAGATCCAATTGAAGACCCATGGAGCAGAAGACATGATCTTAGATTAGGGTTTTCTTTTTGGCCCGAGAAGGCCCAATCGTAAGATTCTTTTATTTTATTCTTTTGGCCCATGAAGGCAACCTTGTAATCCATTGGCTCAAGTGGCACCTCTTTTTGATAATTCATGATGGCTTGATTTAATTTCTATTATTAACTGTGTACTAACCAGGGCACCCTTAGATGTTCGGGTCAGTCTGTCTGCATTTCTAGAGTCATACCCACATGGGTATACCCTTAAGGACTCATGCATCTGTATTTTTCTAACATAACTATCCAATTATTGGTAAAGACCCAATGGCCCAAATCCATGTGAACCCACTTAGGTTAGGTAAGCCAAGTGAGGCTAATATGGACCAAGGCTCAACCCATGGACTCATGTTCAGTTTTTCAAAATCAATTTGGGCCCATGGATCAATTAGGCCCTTATGGATATGCATCATTTCACACAATCCTTCTTCATCTAGCATGCACATCATATGCCCAGACCATGAATGAGTTGGACTTAAACTCTCATCAGGACCATTATGCCTTAACCCTATGTGGGCTATCTTACTAGGATCACATGCCTTCAATCCATCTTAAATGAATTTTAATTTCATAATCAAACATATGAAAGGAACCAAATTGGCCATAACCAATATGGGCATAGTTCATTTGTCAAAAAGGAATTCAAATCCATTTGATACAACCTTTAATGGGCTTATTCAATTTTGGCCCTTTTCACAAGGGTGTTTATGAAATTTTCATTCAATAGGTTGGGTTCCATAGAGCTCGACCCAAATCAACTTTCTAACCCGAATTGCATACATCAAGAAAGCTTGATTAATTTGGGTCAAGCTCCACGCATAGGTATTTTCAGACTCATTCATCATGCATCATGACATGCTCATTGCAAAAGATCAATTATGGCATCATTTTCACAACATTCACATCATTATAAAAAATGTCACTTTATTTTAAAAAATAAAATAAAATAAAATTCTCAAAAAAATTTCGAATCAAATCTCCAATCTTCATCCATTTGTGCTTTGGTCTAGTCATATAGGGCCAAGTACTTTCATGCATTCACATTGGCTTGGTTAGATAGGGTCAAGACCCTCAGTCTGTTTGGACTTGGTTATATAGGGTCTGAATATCTGAGTCTTTCACATTGGTCTGGTTAGATAGGACCAAGAACATCAATTATTTTGACTTGGTTATATAGTGTCAGAACATTTGAGTTTTTCATATTGGCCTGGTTAGATAAGGTCAAGACCCTCAGTTTGTTTGAACCTGGTTATATAGGGTCTGAATATTTGAGTCTTTCACTTTGGTCTGGTTAGATAGGACCAGGAACCTCAATTGTTTTGACCTGGTCAAGACCCTCAGTTTGTTTGGACCTGATTATATAGGGTCTGAATATCTGAGTCTTTCACATTAGTCTGGTTAGATAGGACCAAGAACATCAATTGTTTTGACCTGGTTATATAGGGTCAGAAAATTTGAGTTTTTCACATTGGCCTAGTTAGATAGAGTCAAGACCCTCAGTTTGTTTGGACCTGGTTATATAAGGTCTGAATATCTGAGTCTTTCACATTGGTCTGGTTAGATAGGACCAAGAACAACAATTATTTTGACTTGGTTATATAGGGTCAGAACATTTGAGTTTTTCACATTGGTCTGGTTAGATAGGACCAAGAACATCAATTATTTTGACTTGGTTATATAGGGTCAGAACATTTGAGTTTTTCATATTGGCCTGGTTAGATAGGTTCAAGACCCTTAGTTTGTTTGAACCTGGTTATATAGGGTTTGAATATCTGAGTCTTTCACTTTGGTTTGGTTAGATAGGACCAGGAACCTCAGTTGTTTTGACCTGGTTAAGACCCTCAGTTTGTTTGGACCTGATTATATAGGGTCTGAATATCCGAGTCTTTCACATTGGTCTGGTTAGATAGGACCAAGAACCTCAATTGTTTTGACCTGGTTAAATAGGGTCTGAACATTTGAGTTTTTCACATTGGCCTGGTTAGATAGGATCAAGACCCTCAGTTATTTTGACCTAATTATATAAGGTCCGAATATCTGAGTCACTCACATTGGCCTGGTTAGATAGGGTCAAGACCCTCAGTTTTTTTGGACCTGGTTATATAGGGTTTAAATATCCGAGTCTTTCACCTTGATCTGGTTAGATAGGATCAAGAACTCCATTCATTTATCCTAGTCTGGTTAGATAGGACTAGGTCATCTCATTTCACTCATCCTAGTCTGGCTAGATAGGTTTAGGGCATCTCATTTCACTCATTGTAATCTGGTTAGATAGGACTAGAGCATTTCATTCATTCATCTCAGTCTGTTTAAATAGGATTGATATAGCTTGTTCACACATCTCATTCCATTCACTCACCCAGTCTGGTTAGATAGGACTAGGTCGTTCACTCATTCGTCCTAGTCTTGTTAAGTAGGACTGGGGAAAGTCATTCATATATTTCATTCCATTCATTCATCATAGCTTGGTTTCATAGGATTTGAATCTGATAAGACTGGGGCATTTCATGCACACACTCCAACCTAGTTAGATAGGACTGAGACCGTCATTGCAAGGAGGAGTGAAGCTCATTGTATCATCCTTTCTCAAGGTTTCTACTTTTTCAGGGACCTTCGACCTTAGGAAAGGTATCTTTAAGAAGGTTTCCCCAAAAAATAAAAAATTCAATTTCTTAGTAATACTTTGTTTAAAAAAAAAAATCTCTTGTTTTCAATTTTCTAGTAACATTTTGTTTCAATAAAGAATTTCAATATTTCATTTCACATCAATATGCTCTCGATAATTCGGATTTATTTTCTTCTAGTGAAGCATTTTGAATAGTAATACACAGTCAAATATTAGAAACATAGAATCCGTGAAACCAGTGACTAGAAGTGACTTGTAAAAAGTGAGAATCAAAAGTTATGTTCTCTTTAAGATAAGAGGGGAGAAGGATATAAGGTCAGCGTCTGGTCTTATCCAAAATTTTTAGAATGGATATAGACTTTGTTGCTTAATCATTTTGTCAGATGAAAGTCGAATCAGCAAAAGCTAAGGACGTTATCAGGATTGTAACTAGGAGAATTTTTATATATGATTCATGCAAATGAAGTATACGTCAGGTTGGTTATGTTATGGGGACAACCGTATCATAGTCATGTGGTTGAAGCTTACAATAACTGGAGGAGCAGGAACTTTTCAAATTGGTGATTCTATCTTATTACATACATTCTGTATACAAATGTGGAGACTTATCTTGCACTTATTAAACCAGATCTGAGGACATGTTCTACTTAAACTAAATGTTACTTTGAAATGATCAGAGGCCATCTTTATTTTTGAACCTTTAAATGTTATGATCCCTAGTTAAAACCTTTGAGCCTCACATTTCTTTTCTTTAACCCAAATTGGGACTAGCTACCCCAAACTGGGGTAAGGGTTCGAAATCAAATCAAGGGTAATTCTTAAGAACAATGAGAAATTCATAAAGTGGAGAAACAAATGTTGGGTACTTCAAAAAAACGATAAAAAGAAAAAAAAAAAGAAATTGATTGCGAGCCAAAGAAAAGTGAAAGCAATGGGAAAAGGAAAAAAAAATGATGATAAAAAACTGGGACAAAATGATATATCAAGTATGTCAAAGTGGGATGGAAAACATTGGAATTGCCCAAACTGGTGAAATTTTTAATATAAGGTCATTGGGAAAACTGAAAGAATCCCTCAAGTCGAGCTAGACCTGGTCAACCCATTCAAACAAAAAATTTCTTTTGAGCTTTATATCTTCCTTTCTTAAACCCTAAACCTAGCCTACGTTTCGCCATATTTTTAAGACCTCTTTCATCAAGGTGATATTTAGTGGAAGCCATGTCTTAACCTGGTATTGATTAGTGATGATGGAATGTATGGTTTCAAGTAGCACGACAATCCAAAAGGCAATATAGGCAAGAGAGCTAGGAATGGAGAATCAAATAGAGAAGGTTGATATGATCATCAGAATGTAGAAAATATGTGGAATTTTACATTTACCAAGCTCGTGAGAACCGCTCAAAGCAACATGGTAAAAAAAGAAAGAACGAGAGAGAGAGAGAGAGAGAGAGAGAGAGAAAATCATTTACCATTTGTAAACAATCTTAATCAGAATAAGTCAGGTATTTGTGGTAAGAAGATGATCACGTCTCAATTCATCTCTAGTGGAATAAATGGATCTATCAAAAAAAGTCACTCACTTTTTCATCATGGACATCTCCACTTTGTTCTATTATCTTCTCTAATGGTTTTGATTCGTCTAGACTTGACATTTTGTCAGATCCCCAAAGTTCAAGACGATTGTAATAACTTTGGTAATCTTGGGGATGAGCTTAAATGATTCTGACCAACGGATGAAGTTTTTCAATATTTGGCTGCATATTTTATTTTTGGTATTTCATCTGATAAAATTACCTTAATTATCTTGATCATATTGATGTGAAAAGAAAATTTTGGAAATCCTTTTTCTGCACTCACTGTTTGTTCAAATGTGTATCACTCTTGTTTTCATCCATCTTTCAAAGATATCACAGGGTGCAAAAGGTTAAAGGAAAGAAGATACAAGCACACAACCCCAGAGGAGCATATCCTTATAACTCTGAAAGAATGCATTTTGGAGATGCATCCAAGTTTTCCTTCAACAAAGAAGCATGGTTAAATCAAACTCTCAAGAGGTGTAAATGAAGAGATGCCCAATTCAACCGCAACAAAGCTATTTAAAGATAATGGAAGCAACAAAACTCCTAAAGAAGCCAAAGAAGCAAAAGTGAAGAGCAAGAATAGAAGGAACGAATACTCGTTTGCAAGTGTCAGTTATGGTCAAAAGCATATATGTCTCCTCTAGATCTTGTCTCCTAGATAGACTTGGTCTCAGGCAGTAATGCGACAATAATCAAACGAGGTTGGGACATGTCCAGCCCATTGAAGTAGCTAAAGGAAGATCATACTTGACTCCATAAGTCATGGTCTTCAACTATCTCTAAGTTCACCAAGGATATTCGGCTCAAAATCGAGGCTACCTCTCATGTATTGAATTTCCCCAAAAGATATCACCTCACCATTGAAATCTTGAACCCCTTCTGAATTTCTAGGTGTGAATCAAGCCCTGGAAAATTCAAACCTTTATTTAACTTCTCTCGAATGGGCAAAGCCACCGAGAAAGACAAACATATCCTTTTTTATCACCCTAGAAAGTATGGGAAGTTCAATATGTGAGGATAATCTTGATTTAAAGCATAATTCATTTGTGGACCGTGCAAATCGGGGTTATGTCTTTTTTTTCTTTGTCATTTATTGCTTGCGATTTTGAAAAAGAGGAGCAGCTGAAGACACCCCAATTTGAACGAGAGTGACTTTCTCTTAATCTTTGCAGTTCCTGGAGGCTTGAGCTTGGCTTGTCCTATTCCCCAATCATCTCCAAACCACTCCCAATCATATTGCCAATTTTCCCTGCAAATCCCAAAATTCATGTAAAATGACCAAAATACCCCTGGTAGACCCCACCTGGTCCATTTCAATCCTAAATCCATTTGCAACCTCAAATTTGAATTCCTTAGCCAAATTGCTCTCCAATGAGTACAATCTTGGGCTAATTTGAACTTCGTCGGAAAAATGACTCTTTTGCCCCCTAATCTTGTCATTTAGACCGAACAGTTAAATCCAAGGGTCGAAATATTTCTCCAATGTCAAATTTGGATTCATAATCGAAACACCTTCGAAACCAATGTGATTTTGTGAAATTCCGAGTTCGGGAGTCGAATGGTTATTTTGGTATTTTAAAATTATCAAAAAAGGATACTATTGAATGAAAAAAAAACAATAAAAAGTATTTTGGGGTAAAATTGATATATAAGAAATATTCGAGGGAGATTTGATAAAAAACAAAAAGAACAATAATATTAAAAGAAATTTTAGAAACCGAATCTAGATTCCTTCTTAAAAAAGAATAATAAGAAAATAAATTAATAATATTAAAAATTAGAAGGAAGGGTTTCTATTTTCATAACATGAAAAAAGAGGGAAAGGAAAGCCAGCAAAAGAAAAAATAAAACAAAGGAAGAAAGAAATCAGATATGAAAATAAATAAACAAAGAAAGTGAGGTTGCAACAACTACTGTAACCGGAATAGCAACTCGATCGCAGCAGCTCCTACAATGGATTTACTTCTACATTCAAAACAGAAATAAAAGGGGGAGAGATGGTTCTCATTTAAAGGGAAGAGGAGTTCGTTCTCAAAGAGGGAGGCACGGTCTCTTCCTCTAACGAGTTCCCATCACAAAGCTAGCTCTCTCCCTTTCTCTCTCTCTCTCTCTTCCGGACGAAATAATCTCACGAGATATTCATCTTCTCCGACGACCTCTGCTTTTTCCGACATCATTTCTGCACGTACTAGCCACATCACTCCCATCTTCATCTCAGCAACTCCACGTTTCTGTTCACTCACCCCTTATTCTCTCCTTTAACCCAGTAAACTCATCTGTGGACTCCCCAGTTTCCCAGCAGTCAACCCAAATTCCCATATCACTTGTTTTTTTTCCTTCATCTCGTTTAGATCGTTGCTTTTCACCCCTGTTCGATCCCTTGCTAGTCCTCTGTTGTTGTCTTTCATCCAACCACTACTCTGTTATTCATTCAAGCTATGCTAAGGTAGCTCAAAGTCAGGGGCTAGCTACAACTGTGACGTATTGATTCTTCTACAGGTATGGATTTGGATCCTTTTAACATATGTATGAAGTTTTTTGTTGAATTGATTGATGGAAAGAATACTCTATTGATAGTGTCGTTATAAGAATTGGATTTCAATGAATTAATTGATTGATTGGATCATTGATTCGGCTTTTGTGGTCGTTGATTCAATCGATTGTTTAATCCTAATCGGTTTCGCATGTTCTTATTGGAGTTTGAAGAATCATGCATTAATAGCTCAATTATGTTTTTATGTTATTTTATTATGTTATTTTTAATTTTTGTTTTGTGGAGAGATTAGGTTCCCTTGGTCATGCAACACGTTTTCGGTCTTAATTTATGCTTTGTTTTTATTTATTATATTTTCTTTTTCGTTTTTAGAATCTTTATGTTATTATATTTAATAAACCTTTGACTAGATGATAAGGATTTTATTTAAAGAGCATTTCCTTCAATTGTTTTTTAGGAATTTAGTTTCCTTTTTAGATTTTTAGGATTTAGTAAAATATTGGCCAAACATTTTTAAACTGGGTAACCGGTTAAATCGGGGGAGGACGGGTGCCTAACACCTCCCGACCTCTCAAATAAATCCCTTTACCCGAATCTGGTTAGATCGACCTAATTTCACAATTCCGGTTCAATTTTATAATCAATCAATAAAATCCATGGGTGACCATTCACACCCAAATTCAATGAGCGGTGGCGACTCCATCTTTACCCGATCGACCTATGGTCCACCCGATCGTGGGGTGATCACACCGGGGATATCTCTTCTCCTAAGCAGTTGACTCTCGATCTATAGGGGGTAGCATAACATGGTTGTCACCGATCCAACTCTCTAGCAAAACGTCCAGCTGGGCCGGGGTGCAGTTTGGTGTTGGGGGGAAATGGCGGTCGGGTCTTGCCTCGTTCCCTCTTCCCTTCTTTGGGGCCCGACTGTCAGCATGGGCATTCTCAGCTCCTCGCTTCTTCTCCAACGACTTCTTAGCCGTGCTAGGTGCAACTACTAAAAGACACGTCCTCCGGGCTGCTTCGATCAGACGGGTAAAGCTTGGGAGCTTATGGTCTCCAAGTGTATCCTGTACTCCAAGAGCAACCCCATCACACACATCTCCACATACCGGGATTCCTCCTGGCTGTCACTGCAGGTCATCACAAGTCCCTTGAAACGCTTCACATAAGTCACTAGGTCCTCCGCAGGCCCCTGGCGTTCCCGGCTGAGCTCCACAATCGCGTAGATCTCCTCCGTGACAAGGCATTTCTTGTAGAAGAGGGACGCCATGTCCTCCTAAGTGAAAACCGAGCCCAGCACAAGGTTTTGTACCAGGTGTAGGCCTTCTCAAATAGGGACTTGGAGAACTCCCTCAGCCGAAGGTCATGATCGGCGGCATGGGGTCCAAGGGCCTCGACAAAACGGCTGATGTGCTCCCTCATATTGCCGGTCTGGCCGGTGAACCTCTAAAATTTGGGGATAACGTAATCCTTTGGGTAAGGCTTCTGAAGCAGTGAGGAGGGATATGGGGGACGGAAGTCATTGTCTGTCCAATCCGGGTCTCGGAACCGGGATTGGTGTAAGATGGCTTCAACATCAGCCACGGTGGCAAAGGAAGGTAGGGTATGTGGAAGAGGAGTGATGACGGGAGGGGGCGGGGTGATGTGAACTGGGAGTGGTAGAGCATATGCGTGGGTTGGGAATGGCGGAGGGGGGAGGGGGGTATACGCGGCTGCTGATGGTGTGGGCATGTGAGGCGGTACAGGCAGTTGTGGGAGTACGTCACCATGAGCAGAGTCCATTACGAGTCTGGCTATGTCGTCCCGGGATGTGGAAGGCTGCTGGGGTGCCTGGGAAGTGGTGGGTTGCGGGCTAGCGTTCTGCTGCACTGCCATGACCATGAGCTGCTGCGGAATGAGCCAAAGCGTATCAGCAAGCGAGGAAACAGAGTCATGAGCCTGGAGTCTTGGGTGAGGAGAGCTCAGAGGCAATGGAGTCATGAGAGGAGACTCCCGGGGTGGAGTTGGAGCTTCGAGGGGCGGCTCTCCACCCTACTGGCGACCATCCGGATCACCGACAGACGACTGACCCTGGCTCGTCTTTGAGGGAAAAGGCTACATGTTTCTCTGGGATATGATCCCGGTTACAGTACTGAAAACACTAAACACAAGGTTAAAAAACACAAGAAAGGTGGGGAAACAAAACAAGTCCCCAGTGGTGTCACCAAAATGTTGATCCCCAAAACGGTATCCTAAACCAATTTACTTAGCGTAAGTAAAATGCACAGGTGTCAGCACTTGAGAGGCTTACCAAATTCTGGGTTGAATCGGTCCGGTTCCCTCTCTCACACCGGCCTAAACCAATGGGTGGCCGCTCCGGGGTGAGGTTTCCCTGAAAGGTTGAGTGTCAACAGAAAGGTGAGGGCTGGAATTGGAGGAAGAACCTTAGGAAAGTGTCAGAGAAGCTGCAGAGCTTTAATGGATGCCTCAGATAGAGAGTTCAGTCCTATTCTTTTGTAACTTTTTTCCTCTCTTCAAAAAGTTGCCTTTACTTCTGGGGAGTGAAAGCTATTATAGCCTTCCACCCCTGGTCGAGCCCTCTTAGCGAGTGACAAGTGTCGTGCATGCTGGGTGCTACAAGGACACCTGTCACTGAGGGATAGGCTGATAGTGCAGTCTGCATCTTTAACCAATCCCATACGCCGCCTACGTCGACTTCCGCCGTCCACCTGGGCCAATGGGACGGATGCTCTGGCCCCCTTTCCTGAAAGGGTTTCTTGATTTCCCTCCTTCTGATTGGTCTAAAACTGTGTAATGATTGAGAACTGTGGGTGGGCCGCAGATTAGTTAAATCTAGGCGCCGCCCATGTGGGCTCCTACCTTCCACCTAGGCCAATGAGATTGATCAGCTGGCCATTTTCCCTGAAAAAGGGGATTTCTTGGTTTCCCCTCCTCTCCTTTTCCCGTTTGGACCGAAGATCGTGCAATGATTATTTGGACCCGAAGTTACACAATGATTGAGAACCATGGAGCCAGGGACCTGAGGATGAGGCAGCGATTTATCCAATACTTGGGCATTTTACCTTGGTGAGCAGTCAGGAAACTGCCCCTCTCTTGGCGAGAGGGAACAACACCCTTTGCTTTAAGAGGGGAGAGCCAGACCTTCCTAAGAGGGGTCTCATATCGTGAAGGGGTTTATCCTTACCTCGGGATCTGGGGAGGGGGGGGGGGAAGCCCAGCCTCATGACCTTTCGAAGGGGTCTACCTTATATCTGGTAAGGGATTTATCCTTACCTCGGGATCCGACGGGGGTTAGCCCAGCCTCATGGCCTTTGAAAGGGGTCTACCTTATATCTGGTAAGGGATTTACCCTTACCTCGGGATCCGGCAGGGGTTAGCCTGGCTTCATGACCTTTGAAAGGGGTCTACCTTATATCTGGTATGGGCTTTACCCTTACCACGGGATCCGGCGGGGGTTAGCCCGGCCTCATGACCTTTGCAAGGGTCTACCTTATATCTAGTAAGGGATTTACCCTTACCTCGGGATCCGGCGGGGATTAGCCCGGCCTCATGACCTTTGAAAGAGGTTTACCTTATATCTAGTACAGGCTTTACCCTTATCTCGGGATCCGGTGGGGGTTAGCCTGGCCTCATAAAAAGCTTTGCACGTTTGTAGTGACTTGGCATGTACGGATCCCTGGTCAATGCCACGTGGCGTGCCGGCATTGAGCCAATTTGAATTTACAAAAAATGGGATCATCAGTACCTTCTGCAAAAGGCTTTTGCTTTCCTGAGAATAATTAACATCCTCAATTTTGGTTGCTGTAGAACATTAATTAGTTGTGAATTGGTATTTCTCAAGTGTTACCTTTATGTGAAACAAAAATTCCTTCCACAAAGAGTCAAAGACTTTTGCATAGAAGTTTTTACTATCATCATTCTAGGAACAAAAGATTTAAAATGTATAAGTAAACATAAAACCAGTTTAAGTAAAGGGTGTAGTTAAGTATGAAATAAACCATTTAGTGATAGGGATAAAACATGTGTAGGTATAAATATGATAATCTATGAATTGTTTAAATGATTGAAAAGTAAGGAATTCACATCTGATTTTATTTTATGTAGATCAGTTGCAGTGCATCCAAATAAAAATTCAGCTTCTTTGTCAAATAATACCAATAATGTTTCATTTGAGGAATCCTCCACAGCCACTTTGACAAGGTACCTAGAAACAAATTTGTTTATAGGTGAGTAAACAAGGTACCTAGAAACAAATTTGTTTATAGATGAGTAAACATATGCAAGTTGGATTCAACTAACATCTCAAATACAGCAACTGCTGCTTTAGTACATTGTTTGTGTACTCATTGTTTCTAATTCCAATATTCCATACTTGGTGTCCGTACGTCGTAACTTGTTGGTAGGCCCTTTCATTTTATATTTACAACTTAATGTAAAGTAACGTCGGTGACTCGTTTGCATCACAAATAAAATGATTTAACTCGTCTTACTGATGCTTGCACCTGGGGTTGTTAGACTTGCACCCACTCACCTGCTTGATTTCTGAACCATAGACTAATTCTTTAGCCCAATGGAATTCCATATTTCCAAAATGATCCAAAACTATTCACCCAAATCACATTATCCAAATCCACAAGTGCAGTAAAATTCAACTAAATGATTAAATTTTTTTTAAAAATATATGAATCAAAAAACCAACGTAATCATTGCACAAACCTTTAATTTGGCTTCATGGTTTTGTACTGATTAAGTTGAAAACCAAATGAAACAAAATTCAGTTCAGAATACAAGATGAAATGCTTGACAGATCTTTATTTCACTTCAGAATATCCAATTATAGACTAACCAAATCTGTGAGCTTAATCCACAAAAAACCAGAAACGCGCTAATGGAAAAAATCAATAGCATACATCGATCCCATTAAACGAAGTATCACAACGAAAAGGAATTATAGATATCGGGGTTGATCACAATTAAATCATCCATAGTCTCATTCCTCGTGGATTTCATTTTCAACGGAAAATCTATCGATATCTCCCCATTTGATGCTTGCTTTAGCAGCTCAGATTTGTCTAAACCTTACGCCAGCCCGAGACTACACCGATCATTCCCATTCTTAGCTACTGCACCTCTGAATTTCTTCATCTGGGTATAAGAATCTGAGTGTTAAAATACAAATTAAGAAAATAACTTGTTTTGATTAGTATCAGTATTTTACAGTAGCATTGGTACAGCTGAAGCTATAAAGACGATCCTCTGCACCTCTGTCACACCCCGGATCCCGAGGTGGGTGGCACGGATTACGGGGTGCGACCTTCGGGTTCCCAACCATGGAACGCGGCTAGCAACAACAAACCAATAGTAAAAGCCTAAAAATGCTTTC